>SDEE01000387.1:0-45867 GCA_004126415.1 Candolleomyces aberdarensis
AGGCACGACCTACTTCCTCGACCCTACCACTGGTATTGCAGTGGTTGTGGGAACACAATTGGTTCCAGCAAGCAATGCAATGGTGCAGGGACTAGCGATGAAATTAGAGCGAACACTGTACGCGAACCTTGAGTACACGTCGGAGCGAGCCCACAAGCTTTGAATTACAATGGTGTTGTCGGGTTTCCTAGAAGTATATGTAGTGTAGTTCGTCTTGAATCAAGGGTTCACGCTGGCCTGCTCGCCTTCGGTTACTCGTTGGAGCGCTTCGATGAGATCTTGGAGCAACTGAGGCGTGAGCTGCAGCACGCCGTCAGCAGTGCAGACGCGGTAGGACGGCATGGGCTGGTAGGTTTCTGGCTGGACCACGCCCTTCTCCACGAGCACCGAAGCGATAATATCGTCAGGATCTCCAATTCGACCAAGGGCGGGAGGATTTCTCTGGTCTGGAAACGAAAGGCGTTTAGCGCCAAGTATGACTAGCATCCGCCGAACGACGCACCGTGGATGTGCATCCACCCTTCCTGCAGCTGCTTGGCACCATTCAGCCAGAACTCATCCTTCTGGTCGCGTAAGGACGCGTATATACTCTTGTGGAGGACTTCCTTGAAGGAAGCTGGTGCATGGAATGGGTTAAGTCGAACAACGGACCGACGTTAGTAGACTGCACTCGCCGTTCTCACGGAACTCCCGCCACGACAGTTGCTGCTCTAGCTGCTCGGGTGAAAGAGAGCTAGCGCTGCGGGGTGCAGGAATCCAGCCCAGAATTGCAGAAGACTCGGCATTTGGAGGTGACTGGGACAGGAAAGACAAGGCAAAGACGTCGGACGCGGGTGCCAGCGGGGTAGGTGGCTGGACGAGATGGTAGAAAAGATGGGGTCGGCGAGGATCTGGCACGACGGTGCCAGTGGCCTGGTTGTGAGAGAAGCGAGCACAGAGACGGCGAAGGGCAACCCTCGAGTTCATCGTAGGCCAATGGAGGAGAGCAAGAATGATGGATATTCGCACGGTAGTAAATAGCAAATGTTGTACATACAAAAAGATATCAAATAGATCGAGGTATAGTATTCTAGTCGTAACAGAAAATAAAATCATGAAAGGCGTGCATATAGAGATTCGTCTTCAGAAGATGGACCAAAGAGGCCGGGGCTGCGGTGGGCAGGAACCTGTAGAGTGGGCTCAATGCCGCTCCCGATCGAAGAGGGCTCGAAATTAGGATCCGCTGTAGCATTTCATATTAGCACGACTCAGCATATCGTAGAAGGCACAATACGTACGGTGCCAAGCAGCCCATGACTGCACCTGTGCCCGTGGGCTGACTCCATGTGGGACAGGACGGCGGGGCAATGGCTGGCCCTGTGCGAACGTCGTCTCAGGCGGAGGATGCATGGCTTGTTCCATTTGCATATATTGTTGTCGTTGCTGTTGCTGCGCTGCCTTTCTTTTCTTCCCCTTCTTCCCAGCAGTAGCAGTTCGCCAACCCGGTCGGTGAGCACGAGGGGGCTCAGGATCTTCTGCAGGGTGATCAGGAGGAGGTCCTTGATCAGGAGGAGGAGCGCCCGCAGGTTGGCTATCAAATTCCAGTGAGTTACATCGCGTCTCAATGGACAAACGCAGTGTCTTACCCGTCATTCTCAAACTCTCCACCAGGACCCCACTGAGACTTCATGAAGAACAGGGTAGCGATTTCGCTGAGAAAATTCGTCAGAGAGAACGATACATAGTTAGTAAATCACGTACTGTTGGAGGGCCCTTCTGTCTTCACGCAGCTTGCCAACTTCGCCGAGTAGCATTCGCACTTCTGTAGCCAGAGCCTTGCTGAACTCGTTCAGGTACTGTTTCACAGAGTGTCAACATTAAGAAAACATCCGTGGAGAAAATCCTACTTACACCTTGAACGTTGTAAGGAACTTGTTCTTGAGCCGTAGACTTGACAGCGTTGATCGTCTCTTCTTGATTTTGAGCGCTAATTGCACGCCAGGCTGTTGGGAAGAAATTAGCTATGTTGTCATCGAACAGGTTAGAAGCACCAACTTTCTGTGAACAGTTCAAGGATGTTCCTCTGCTCATCGTTTTGTTGTTGAACCTGGTCAATGACCGCCCTCAGATCTGCACCAATCGAGAATAGGTCAACAATCTAGCCAAGCACTAGTTCGGGGAAGCACTTACCGTCTTTCGTAGCACACGAAGCCCTCTCTTCCGCAGCTCGTGCTCGGTCATTCGCCGTATCGTTGTGCAACTGCTGCACCATATCCATCAACTCCAGCATCTGATTATACTTGCCCGTTCTCCTATCCTCCTTGTCCGCCCATCGAACCTCCATCAGCTCTTTCTTCCTCTCACATTCGTCCCTTTGCTCCTGAACCAGGTTAGTGATATCGCTCAACTGCTTCTCAAACGCATCATCTCGCGCCATCCTCTCAGCTCTATCCTGCTCCCGCGCCGCAGCCTCCTCCGTCAACCTCGCCTCTCGTTCATTCGCCAGTTCGTCCTTGACTTTTTGCAACTCGTCTTCAAGAGCTCTGATTCGTTCGTCCCGATCCTCCAGCAGTCTTTCGCGTTCTGCAGCAGCTTCCTGTTCCAACCGTTCCCGTTCAGCAGCGGCTTCAGCTCGCTCGCGAGCAAACTCTTCACGCTCCAGTCGAATCGTTTCGAGGACATCAGCAGCGTGCTGCTCAGCTGCTTCACGAATAGTGGCAGCAATGGTGATGACGTCACCGTCCCGATGCGGAATGTCTTCATGAACAGTCGTCACCCTGGAAGATGGTGAAGATGGAGAAGATGGAGACGCGGGTTCCTCAGCTTCGGGTTCAGGCGAACCTTCCTCCGACACGGTACTGACAACTGATTCTGCAGCGGGTGGCTGCTCGACCGGAGGCTCAGGAGCTGGGGGAGCCGGAGCTGGAGCCGGCAAAGCTGCCAAACGTTCGTCAATCTGCTTGAAAATCTCTTCGACTCTTTCTCTCGCCTCCCTAGTTCGCAACTCTTCGCTTTCTACGAACAAGCGATTGCGGTCCTCCTCGTGACTCCTGAAGTCTACCTCACGTTGGTCTTCCGCCTGATGGGCAGCCAAGGCAGCGTCGTGCAAGCGAAGTGCTACTTCGTTCAATTCCTCAAGTTGCTGTCGTTGATCATCGGCCGTTCCGATATGGAATGGCGTCGTGGCACCGCGTCGATCTGGTGACGTCCGCATTGGTGGCGTCCGCACTCGAGAAGGTGGCCGAGATGTTCCACTTATCGACGGTCGGTAGGCTGTTGCAGGCGTCATCGGCGTCGGGTGTACGACTTGTGGGATAGGTGAAGTACGAGCAGGAATCGGAAGACCTTCCTCAGACTCCGTGTCAGGGCGGGGATGATGAGTAGACGGTGTGTGGATTCGGCCTGGCCGCACTGGCAGCACATCATCAGACATAGCGGATGGAGCATGGGAGGGACGGTGGCTCGGAGGAGTACGTGATCTTTCATGGTCTCTGTCGCTCATGGGAACGCGAATAGGACGAGTACTACTCTCTGGACGAGCACTCTCTGATGCGTGTCTACTCGGCTCGGTTGGCCCATAGCCTGAGTGACGTGGTTCGTATTCTAACAAGTTGTCAGTATCATTCTGGGAGAGCCTGAAAGTCAACTTACCACCCGAGGGTCGACTTTGAGGCCGCCGGGGAGGGGCGTAATGCTCTTCATCGGAATGCAAAGTCATAACAGTGGGCGGTCTGGCGGGGTGAGGTGGAGGAACCGTAACCACTACAGGCTGCCGTGGTGTTGGTGGTGACTGTGAGCGGCTCCTGGATGTTCGAATGACACGTATGGGCGATTCACGACCAGTTGGTGGCCTAGATGTTGGCGGCCTAGATGGGTGAGTTCCAACCCGACTCGTTGGGCGGTTGCCGAGCACATCAGTATAGTCGTCGGAAGGTCTGGTATCACGTCCGCTAGAATCATGAGTTGGACGATGTCGACGGGGTCCGGTCTCGAACGGAGAAGGAGAACGCGATGAATGGGGGGAGTAGGACACGCTGCGACCTCGTCGAGAGCGTCCGTGGCGTCTCTCGTGATGCCGAGGAGAACGTTCTCGGCGGTCGTATCCGTCGTAGGAGTCTGAGTCTATGGACCTTGACCTTCTTGGGTAATAATGTCGGGAAGGTGAACGGCGGCGAGGAGAATAGCCATGGTCACGCGAACGCGAACGAGGACGATAACCACGATCATAGTCACGGGAGCTAGGATAATAACCACGATCGTAGTCTCGGGAACGACGACGGTACGGACGAGGAGAAGGACTTCGGCTCGTTTGCAGTCTGATCGTCCCTACGACTGGCGGAGGGGCATGACCTGCTGCAGTAGGGGGACGGACGATATGAGGTTGGCCAACCACTGTCGGATGACCTACTATTGTTGGAGGTACTTGGCCGTACACTGTTGGTGGGACTTGACCGACTATTGTTGGAGGTACTTGACCGTACACTGTTGGAGGGACTTGACCGATAAGTGGAGGTTGGCCTAGGATCACAGGAGGCATCTGAGTCGAGGGCATGCCTGACGGCTGAGTGACGACGATTGGTTGCGCTGGTCTTGGGGAGGACGGAGAGTGCCTGCGGGGCGACCGACTTCGTGAACGATGCGTTCGTATGATAGGGGGCTGTTGAGGGATCCCAGTTGGAGGAAACATCACTGTGGGCGGTTGTTGGATGACGGTTGGTCGTCCTCTGGACGAGGATCGAGATCGGCTGCGCCCTCTCGAAGGCAAGATTACCGGCGGTTGTTGTCCTAGCATTGGCATACCTGGGACAATGACTTGAGGTTGTCCCGTAAGGGGCATGCCCATGGGTGGCAAGATGGTTGGCTGAGTTGGAGGCGCTTGGACCACCACTGGAGGAGCAGGAGTATGTCGGCGGGGGCTTCTACTCCGGCTTCTACTACTACGCCGCGAGGTAGGCTGAACGATCACAGGGGGCTGTCCAAAAGGCAGAGTAGGTTGGTACATTGGCACTGTGGGCTGTTGGATTATTGGCACTGTGGGCTGATGCATCACCGGGGGAAACATTGTTGGTGGTATTCCTGGAGCAGTCGGAGCAATCATAATCCGTGAGGGAGAGCGAGAACGTGAGCGAGAACGAGAGCGGGATCGCCGTCTCGAAGGCTCTGCCGGTGTTTGGACTATAATAGGCTGTGCTGTCGGGGGGGCAGGAAGGGGAGCATCGCGTCGTGGTGAACGCGACCTCGAGCGCCGACGACGACGACTCCGGGAGCGTGAAGACGACCGAGACCGAGAAGAAGATGGACTATGCTGATAAATGACCTGAGGCATAGTATGCACCATTCCCGGTACTGATGGCCCCATCATAGGCGGTACTGATGGGAGGACAGTGGGGACGACGTAGGATGGCTGAGTAGTGGGCACGGCGTAGGGGGGTTGAGTATACCCACTCGGAACAACTCCTGGTGGATAAGATGGACTCGGCGGAGGGATGGTGACTACAGGCTGGGGAGCTGGAGGTTGCTGTATAATTACTGTGGTGGGTTGCTGAGGTGGGGCAGGGGTGGCAGGCGGATAGGGAAGCAAGTCAGGGTGGCGAGGTGATCCAGGAGTGTAATCAGTTCCAGTTCCAGTGGCTGTCGGCGGTACGACATGGACGGGTGGTTGGAATTGTGGCGGGAATTGTAGTTGGGGTTGTGGAGGTTGCTGAATGATGATCGGAGCTGGGGCAACTCCTGTGCCTATGGGGATCACGCTCACGGGAGAGGGAGACACTGAACTGGCTCTTGAGCTACCATAACGACTGGTACGAGGACCATAGCGCCCTCGAGAATCACTACGTTCGGGACTACGTTCGGGACTTCGACTCGAGCGGCTTCTGGGCCGACGCCTGCGACGAGAACTCCGTCGGGAAGGAGAATAAGAAGTGGGACTGCTGCTGGACTGGCTGGCTGGCCGATTAATCACGCCAGGTCCCATACGACCTCCCGGAGATGGCGGTCTCATCATGTAAGCCTCTCCAGTGCTAGCCTGCGATGACAGAGAAGGAGGAATGAATGGCCTATCGTCCTGGGGGTGCGTTGCGTGGGATGTTGCGATCGGAGGCGGGGGCGGGAATCCTGGGCCCATCGCAGGGATTTGTGGCACTCCTGGCTGATGGTGGATGATGGTAGGCATAATTACCCCCTGCCCACTTGGAGCATGTGGAACCACTGGTGGGAACGGCGCGGGCGGCGTCTCTAGAACATGAGGTGGAACAACGGGTATTTGTTGTTGAGGCTGAGGGAAGGGTTGGAACCCAAAGGGTAGTCCAGCCGGGGGAGGACCATAATGGACAGGTTGTGGCATAGGTATTACGGTAGTAATGGAAGGCGTTTCCGTCCCGGTTCCTTCAGAATCTGCGGAAAATTAGCTCAAGTTATTCGAACAGTACAAGGACGTACCAGTTTCCTGCATGTTCAAGATGTGATCCCTGAGTTCGTCCACTCTTGCCACGACACTTCGCAATTCATTCTGGCGGTCGACGACATCTCGCTCCAGCCATTCATTTAACCCTCGCATGTACCTCATGAGCTCTCTCTGTTGGTCCACTGTTGCCAGCTGAGCGAGTCGGTTTTCCTGTTTTTTCCTAGTGTCGGCCTACAAGCTCACGGATGAGAACAATCTCACTTACTCTAAGAATCTCCATCAAAGAATCAAACAACGGGATCTGAACGACGGTCTGCAGGAGAGTTAGTAATAGACCATAGACAGAGAGAATCGTATCATTTGCTTACAGGAGCAGGAGGCATTGGTACGTAGGTCGGGCCCTGAGGGGCCTGAGGAAGCTGAGGCTGTGGGGGAACCGTTGGTCTCTCGGGCGGAACATTCTCGAGAGAGGAGATGGGAGCTTGAGTCTACGACAGTTTGAATACAACCCGTCTACGCCGAGAGATGGAATGAATTACCTTGGGGTGCTCTCCTTTCTTATCTCTGGGAGGACGTTGGTGGTACCAACTTGCTGGAACTCGTCCCTCATCCATTCTGGGCGGGGCTGAAGGAGGCCGTTCAGCATGTTGAGGTAGAGGCTGCATGACAGTTAGCAACGTCCGAATGAAGGTTAGGAATGCTTACGAAAACTTGTGCTGGTGCTGGTCCACGCCAGTGAATGCGGTCATCGAGCAGTGGGACGGGAGGTGGATGCGCCTGGGGCCTAGGTTGTCGTCTTTCATCCATGAGTCGGCGGTTCTCACTGAGTATATCTGCTGCTCGGTGATCTTCAGAAGTAGGAACATAGGCTGGCTGGATTGGACGCTGCGGTTCGGGTTCCATTTCCACACTACTTTCACTCTCAGACTCGGGTTGCCGTGGGGGAATAGGGGGCTGTCGACGAGGAACGTTGCGGTAATCCATGTAGTCAGGTTGGCTTAGCCTTGGTTCCGACCAAGGGCGAGGAGGGAGCGAGTCGATAGTTATAGGGCTCTCACTACGAGGGCGCTGTTCCGTCGGCCGATAGACAAATGGAATCAACGGAGGAGGTCCTTGAATCATTCCTGGTGCAGCAATGGTCGGTCCCATCGAAAGAATGTCATCCAAAGTAGAGGACAGAGGTGGTATCTGTGGGGCCGTAGACGGAAGTTGAACACTTTCAGCTGGGGTCAAGCCTTGAAGAAGCTGCCTGAGTCGATCGATGTCCCGAAGACGATCTTGCGAGGTGGTGGACTCTGAGAGCGAACCCTCACTCTGTGGTGGCTGAGAGATGAATATTTGCTGCACTTCGGGTGGAGCTCGAGGGTGGCCCTGGATGTCGATCAGGTTATGCACCAAGTCCTCAATGCGAGCGAGACGATCAGCAAGTTCTTCGGTATGGTCTGGCGGAGTAGGGCGATGTCGCAGTTCGTCGAGCATGTGTTTGGTTGTAATCTGACCATCCCCAAGATCGGCGAGTTGTCGGAGGATATCCTGCAGCTGTGGGAGGTAATTGGGTGGGGAGGGCGCTAGTCTAACAGTGGAGACCGACGGGGTCGGGGTCGGGGTAGTGGAAAGGCGTCTAGAGGAGGTTGACGGACTGGAGGTTGAGAACGATGACTCCGATTCTGTACTATCCGAAGAGGAAGTCGTCCACATTGGAATCTCCGAAGGAACATCGAGGTATTCGGGCTCCTCCATCTCCAGAAGGTCCTCATCCGAGTGGTGGGAAGACAGATATGACCCAATGCTACTGGCATTGCTGGTGCTGCGACTGAGCGACACTGAGGGGCTCAGACCCCTGGCTTCAGCGGGTCTCAGAGACGAGACGACACTGCTCCCTCCGACCCCTTCGTCGACCAATTGAACGGAGCGAGGACGCGGCAGAACTTGAACTACCACAGGTGCTGCTGGGGCAGGCGGCTGGGCAGGGAGCTGCGCAGGTGGCGAGGGAGTGCGGTGCAAGAACTCGGCGAGGTTTTGAAGTTCGTCCCTCAGTGCACGAATGTTGTCCGCTACTTCTTGATGCTCCAAGCCTCTATTCTGATCGTACTGCCTTAGGTCTTCAATTAGGCGATCCATGTCTTGCCCAATATCCCGCTCCGATACCGTCGTGCTTTCCGACTCCATCGTCCTCAGACTTGAGCGATCCGTATCAGCAGCGCCATGAGGAGTGGTCATGCTGACAACCAACGATCCTTCAGGTGTGCCCAGTTGAGGACTCCGCATAGGAGTGGGCGTCAGAGTCATCTAAGGTGTTGAAAGTCAGTGATAGTCGAAAGATAAAATTGTCGCAACTTACAACTCGACTAGCAGGCGTCGTGAGCAACGATGGCACTGTAGCTACCTCTGACCTCGAGTCAACCGGCGGAACGATCTCAGGCTCTGTCAACTCTCCCAAGAGATTGAGGGACTCCGAGATGAAGGTGCTCAGGGAGGATGGCGAAACGCTGCTGGAAATCGTCGAGGATCTCGAGAGAGTGCTTGGCGTGACAGAACTGAAAGACAAGCTCGTTGGGGTCAAAGCATCGCTGTCGGAATCAGCAGATTCAGGAAGAGCAGGCACCGGGGTAAGAGGAGGTAGAAGATGCCTCGACGGGACAGAGGATACTGCCGTAGGCGATGGAGGAATCGTGCTCATTCGATCGATGGACGACGGTGATCCGCTTGGACGAAGGAAGGAAGTCTCGTACGACGCATCTGCCATATCTTGCAATGCCAGCGACATGACGCTTGGAGTGGGATGCAAAATAGACGAATCGTACGACCGATCCGTCGACGAGGCCCATTGCTGAGGACTGAGAGGAGGAGGGCTAGATGATGTTCCGCTGATGGTCGATAAATCCAATGGCGACGAGAGGGTCGACTCAGAGATACTGAAAGAATCTGCGATTGTTGAAGGAAATGTGGGAACTACTGCTGGTGGAGGTGGTGGTGGGGGTGGTAGTGCTGGTAGTGGTGGTGTTGCTGGTAGGACAGGCGTTGGTGGAAGAACAGGGGTCGCTGCGCGAGGCGTGGCAGCTGGAATGGATTGAGTCGTCGTTCCGCTCGAGATTCCAAGAGATGAAGGCGTCGCCACAGAACCTTCTGAAGGCTGGGTCGCACTGAGGCTCGGTGGGATAGTTGAAACAAGGCTTATTGCATCTTCGGAAACTTCGGGTTCTACTGGTTCTGGTGCAGGTTCGGCTGGAGGGATGGTGGTTAATGAAGGAACTGTGGAAGGTGTCGAGGGAATTGGGCTGAGTCTGGCGATTCCTTCAATGGACGGCGATGATATCGCTGGTTCTGTTTCCAGCTCTGGCTCCGGTGAGACCCATAAGGGCGACGGAGTAGGGACACTTTCGCTTTCGACTGTCTCTTGTAGGGGGCTGGGAGGCTCTGAAATCGTGCGAACAGACGGGGGCAAGGGGATCTCCTCGGGCAACAGGTCAGAGACCAGGGAAGGCGATTCGGGAAGAGGTTGGTCAATTTCGATCTCTGGGTCTGGAATCCCTCGAATACTCTGACTATCCGGACCCCGGAGCCCAAGGGAGGAGAGCCCAAGGGAGGAGAGCTTTGGAGTGCTGACGGTCGAAGGTATGTCTTCAAGCTCGCTCTCCCATCCAGGGGCACTCTCGTACTCGGTCTCTGCCCATTTGGGTTGGCGCTCTGACGCGGTCTTGAAAGACGATGTCGACTTGATGCTGGGGATGGAGGAAAGACTTCCAAAGGATTCGAAAGACCGGATGCTTGCTGTGTCCGAATCCAGACCTGGCGCAGTCAAATAATCGCTGCCTTGGGATGCCGAGAGATACTTTTCAGAGAGGATTTCGGAGACAACCGACATGGTATCGGCAGGCATTGGGATACGAATAGGGCTTGGGACAGTGGTTGCAATTCCTGGGCTTGTGACAGCAGTCACGATACCAGGAGTGACAGTAGCGTCGGTTTCGCTGGTATACGGAGTCGGACGGTCGCCGCGGCTGAAATCAGAAGAGAAGCAAATGTCGTAACCAGTCTCGCTGGAAGAGATTGGCGTCCGCCTGAATCTCCTTGGAAGGTCGGTCCCAGAAACCGAAGGGCTCCCGGAATCTCCTGATCCATCTCCCGACCCCGACATGGAGTAGGAGGCGCTTCCCGGCGTGTAGCTCCCGCTGTTGGTAGCGCTTCCTGGGGTGTAACTTCCGCTGTTGGTGGCACTTCCTGGTGTGTAGCTGCCGCTGTTGGTTGCGCTTCCCGGTGTGTAGCTGCCACTGTTGGTATAGCTTGGTGTGTAGGTCCCGCTCGCTGTATAGCTCCCGCCCGAATACGAGCTTGTATATCGACCCCGCTCTGTGCCTGAATGACTCTCTCCAGAATAGCTTCCACTCGCTCTCGAATCGTAGCTTCCACTGCCTCCCAAGCTGGGAACTGTGCCGGAGAAGCTCGTCCTGGAGACAAAGCTGTCTGAAGGGGTGTAACTCCCGCTGCCGGAGACACCACCAGACAGGTAGCTCTCGCTGCCTCCTGGGGTGTACGATCCGCTTTGGCTGGCGCTCCCGCTTCGATAGTCGTTGCTGAGGACAGACAAGCTATTCTCCCGGTCCGACGAATGATCCGAAACCGACAAGACACTCCCACTTCCGCTCTGAGAGGAATTCCCTCTACCATATCGTCGACGAATTTCCCTGGCGCGAGAAAGGGCAGACGGCGAGGTGCCAGTAAAGGCGGGCGACGCGGTTTCCGAAAGGTAGGTGTTGGAGGGGGAATCCGTGCCGGTGATCGTTCCACTGTACAAGTATGTCGATGCTTGAGTTCGAGATGGCGTGAGCGTGTCCGAATACGTCCCAGTTCGAMTGTCCATCCAGGTCCTGCTGTCCCCGTCTCCTTCCCCGGGCGACAAATACGCCGAAGAAATGGTCGATCGAGAGCCACTGCTGCTTCCACTGTAGAACACGTCGTCCTCGCTTCTGCCAGAGACTCGCGAGTCCCTTCTGCGATCTTCATCGAGGTCCAATTCTCCTACACTGCCGCTCCTCCTTCCCCGTACGCGACGACGAGTTGGGGTGATGATCCTCGTGTCGTCGGATGGGTAGGAATAGCCATCCCCATCGGAACGAATAACCGTATCATCGACCGTCCGTGTAAAGTGAGAAGATATCAGAGAGGGTCCCCTCGACAAGTCGGAATGAGTTCTGCTTGGCGAAGAGGAAGCATAGGAATCGATATCCTCGAGGGACGACAGAGGCGGAACGAAAACAGTAGACCGAGAACCACTTCCACTCGTTGCGGTAGAAGAGCGCGAAACTTCGGAGGAGTACGACAAAATGGTCCGGATGGAACCCGTGGGGGAGCGAGTGATGGAAGGGGATGCGACGTCTTGACGATTTATGACCTCCCTGGAAGAAAGTCAGCGTACATACGTAAAAAGGAGGAGACAGCCATACCAAAGTCTGTTAACCCATTTGCTTCGTTCACCGAGACTCTCGGTTGCAAGTCTCTCGACACCATCTGCATAGAGCATGTGGAATCGAATCAGGTGCATCAATGGCCCTTCATCCCTCCCCTCTCTTCGTGCATCTTCCGTCTGGAGCAGTGCAGCAATGGTGCCGACATCATCACTGGGAGCTGGAGTCGGGACACTGGCCACGCTGCTGCTGTTGAGCAAGTCCAAGGCGACGACGCCTCGACCTCCACCAGGAGATGGCCATGAGAGCAAAAGCATGTGTGGATAAAGCAAAGCTTGGCATCGTTGCCAAAGGAAGGGAGGCGAAGCGTGCACGTTCAAGTACCAAAGCTGGCCAATATAAACAGGCTAACAACAATTTCTCAGTCAGAAAACATTTTGAGAGATGGGGAAAAAACGTACCGGTTCATCGCTCTGGGTGTAGGCGCTAAACTGGCTGAGATCGAACCCAGGAGGGAGCATCCCACTCCTCATACTCGAGCGACTGTTCCTCCGTTCACCAGATCCTCCACTGCTGCTACTTCTGGTAACCTCACCGGATCCGAGGCTGTCCTGGTCCCTTAACCTTTGCCCAACTCTCCTGCGAAGTTCGAAAAGTCCTTGTCCGTCAGGCTCGACGGTTTCCCTAGAGGGTGCCGCTTTGACTTCTTGCGACGAAGGCCTCGATTTCGTTGGCGACCCCTCAGTATTACCAGCTGCACTTGGACGACTCTTCCACATTTGGACAATACCTTTGAGGTTGTTGACTGGCGACCCGGAGCCAGTTTGAGGGCGATTGAGGGTGGTGTTCGGGGCTTTGGGCTGCCTTGCTGGGGTACGGACGGTACCTTGTGTCCAGGACGAAGGAGTTGGAGTGATGGAAGTAAGAGTTGTTGCACCCGTTTCGGTGGAGGAATAATCGTTGGTATTGCTGCGCGAGTCGTAGGTCCTCGAATCCGTATAGCTGCGGCTAAGCGTATCTGTGAAGGTTGAATACGGGGTCTCGGTTTGGGCTTGTGTCGTAACGGGACTGCCATAGGTGTATGAGCTGGGCGTTTGAGAGCCAGATTGGGTGAACGAATCAGTGTGGGTAAAGGTCCTTGTGTCGGTTGTATTGGTCGGCCGACTTGTAGAGCTGAATAGAGACGGCCTAGCGTCGGAAAGGGAGCCAATGTAGGAGCCGTAAGACGTGGCTGAGGAGCTCGACTTTGATGGGGAGGAAGGCCTCGACCCATACCGAGGGCTTTCAACCCGATAACCAGGGGTGGAGGCAGCCCTCGAGTGACCATTGGAGCTGGTTTGCGAGGAACCTTGAGATTCGAAAATGGAAATTAATGCGTTTGTTCTCCCGGGGGGAGGGAGGGTCCTGTCGGCATGAGGGTCGGTCGAGGTCCGGGAATGACGAACAGGGTTGGGGACACCGAGCAAAGCCGAGCGCCTCAATTGATCTGTTGGAGTAACGGAGCGCGTGAGAGTGGAGAAAGTTCCTGACGACGGGCGCAGGGAGCCTTCTTCTGTGACCTCGGTGATGCGACTGAGCCTCGCTCGAGCGTCGGCAAAAATGCCCACTGCACCCGGAGAGGTAATTCTGGAGAACCCCGTAGATGTTGGAGATTGGGAGCCGACTGAGGACCCGGAAGAATAGTGGGGTAGGTTGACGAATGATGGGGATCCCGTGTAGCCAGAGGGGGATCCGTTGGTGTAGTTTGGGGGGTAGCTGGAGCCTGAGCGACTGTCAGACCACTGACTGAGCGCATTTTCTGTGTCGTCGATCTGGTCGTCGAGGGTTGAGAGGGCTTCTTGAACCTCGTCGATGGAATTGCTGTCGGTGTACGAGTCGTCGTCGTCGAAGCCCCTTGGGCTGCGTGGGGGTGGCGAAACGACGATGCGTCGCATGGAATTCGTGACGTCCGAGTCTGAAGAGTCTCTCTGGGAGCCTGGGGAGTGAAAAAGGTTGGATTGGAGCGTGCATGAGGCAGGTGAACCGTGAACTTGCCTGAAGAATACGAATGCATTCCTGGGGATAGCGGTGGCTGCGTGTCTGAGGCAGCGAACGAGCCCGTAGACGTCCCGTAGCGGGGCGACCAGGGGTCTGGAGAGCGTCTTGCCATGTCCTGAGGTCGACGACGACGGGGATCAGCAAGAGAGCATTGCTTGGGGAGAACAAGGCGCGTGGCAATTCAACAGTCCCTGGTTTAGGGCCGGCCTTTGCGCGTCAGGCGCGTCGCGCATGTGACCGTGCACCGCCACCCCATTAGCTAATGCTGTCGCGCGCGGTGCAGCGCCTCCAGCCTCATTGACTCTGACTACCACCACTCCCACTGCCATGGCCGATGCTCAGATGGACGTCGATATCCCTGCCCCAGCCGAGGGCTCAAAGAAGAAGGAGGGAGGAAAGGACTCCAGCAAGGCCAGATTCGAGGTCAAGAAGGTACGCCGCCCATATCTCTTTCACCGTCTCGATAGCTGATCGTCTCCAGTGGAACGCCGTAGCCTTGTGGGCCTGGGGTACGAGTGTGCTCTGACATCCGTGCCGTGCTCTCTGACATTGCCTCCACAGATATTGTGGTTGATAACTGCGCCATCTGCAGGAACCATATCATGGATCTCTGTACGCCAAAGGCCCATTTAACGTTGACAATCCACTGACCATCCGTACCGTAGGCATCGATTGTCAAGCTAATCAGGTATCTGCAACCAGCGAAGAGTGCAATGCAGCTTGGGGTATCTGCAACGTGCGTTGCGCATCTTCCGTCTCCCTCGGGCACGAATTTCTAACCCTTGCCATTCAGCACGCCTTCCATTTCCACTGCATCTCCAGATGGCTCAAGACCAGGAATGTATGTCCTCTCGACAATCGCGAGTGGGAATTGCAAAAGTAAGTCCTCATCCCCGGAACACGCTGTACAATGCTCACATTGCCCCAGATACGGTCGTTAAACGCCCATCAGAGCACCCCTCCCATTATCCAGCTCCCAGTCTTCTCATCTGTGTATAATAGAGATTTTCGCACCCCATTATCGCATGAACCTCGTTGTATGAAATCCAAAGAGCCAGGTAATTAAAGCACTCGTGATACACATTAAATCGTTTCTATCGTCTAGATCTATTCGTTTCCATTGCGAACCTCCAGTGTCATGGGCTTGTGTGAGACAGCTTCATGTTCATGCACAAGTCGACGCTCCTCCTCTCCTTTATCATGTACTGTGGCTTCGTGGCGTTTGTGGAGAAGGCACCCTCCAGGTCGTGCGACAATTCAGGCCCCGAATCGAACCTGATCATCGGTATGGTCGTCGGCGCTCTTTGGGCCGTCGATGCGTCAAGCACGGACGAGACCGTATTGGAAAGAAATACTGGAGGGCCGTCTGTGAGGGTACCCTTCCTTTTCGGTGACCATGCTTTCCCTTGTAAGACGCGAAAGATAATGAGTAGCGGAGCAATGATCTACAAAACGGTTTGGCTTCACTTCAGGTTATCAGATTGGCGTGCTCACATACCTGAGCCTGAGTGTTCCCCATGAACGCGATATAATGGATCAACGAAGCAGAACGAACCGTTGCGACAAAGAAAGCGTTGAACACCGCAACCAGTGCAGCAGATTCCACCAGCATTGTAACCACTCCGGCATATCTGCTTCCTTCAACTTCCCCAACAATCCGCCGCATTCTGTAGCGATAGAACAGCAACCGGAGGGATATCATGCCGGTTACGAGAATATTCAATGACAATGTCAAGCAGGAATACGCCATTTCATAGATACGTTGTCGAGCAAGGACTACGCTTCCTCCGGTCATGAAAAACAGCCCCATTCCTAAATCACGAAAACGATCTCAATATGATGTTCTGGCGATGCAGGGTACGACACTGACCAATGACGGAGAGGTAAAGGAACACCGGGAGCGAGAGTGACACCCACACGGGAACCCGTGAGGCACTCTGGTAGATGACCCAACATCTCCAAACCTCGTGGAATATGTAATGAGCCCGAGGCACGAAGTAGACCAAAAAAACGAAAAGACGTACCAGTAGCCCATCAGCTCCCCAATTCGCGAGGACATACGCAAAGTTCCCCATCATATCCAAACGTATAGGTGTTTTCCCGGTCGTGACACCATCCCAACAACCCGTCCAGACCAATGCCTTCCGGGTCACTTTCATAGTGGACGCCACAATCATTGTCGATAACGCCGTCATGGCCAATACGAAGACCAACAAAATAAAGGTATGTCGGGGACAGGCCCAGGCGAATCGTCGGAAAAAACATTTCGGTGCAAGTCGGTCTTGCATGTTGGCGTAAATTCCTCTGAGAATGAGATAGAGACACATAGAGAATAGAGTGAGAACGATGCCATAGGCAATGCAAGCCAGGAATGTCGCCTGAAGCCACCTATCGCGTCGGAAGCTTATAGCTGCGACAACGTCAGGCGTACATGAGGTCGAGTTGACGTTGGGGGAGGGCAGCATAGCGTTCCCGCACCGCGGGAGGGACGAGTGTGATGTTCAAGAAAAACGACCCATTTTCTCGCGATAAGCAAGCGATGAGCGGACTGTACACAGCGGCGTTGCCGTTTCCAGGGTCCTAGGCACCAACTGAGGTCTTCACCAGATTCTGATTCAGGGTCAAGTATACATACTTAGCACAGGACAGGGAGGAGAGATAAGGACTAGCGCGGAAAACAGGGACAAACAACCCCTTGACATATCTCCATCGTCATCATCCATGTCCGTCGAATCCAACGATACATGGTCCTTCTCTCAAACATTCACCACAGAATTCCAGGCCGCTCGTATTGGTCTGCTTCCAGCGAATTTGAAATTTAGTCCCTAGAATTCACCCTGCGTCGCCAGACTTGGAATCACGTCTCGTAGCAGCAACTGCAGCGGACATTCAAGAACTGTCCACCCGTCTAGCAAAGCTATCCAAATCACTCTCAGATGCAACCCCGTCCTTGCCAACTTATGACCAGAAACTATACGCAACTGTAGGTCTCTGCCAGCCGATCACACAACTCTGACTAATTCACTCAAAGCAAATCAAGAATCTCGAGAAAGAGATCGAGAAGTTGAGGACTTCGGCAGCACCAAAATCCAGGTTTGCATTCAAACGCACAGCTGCTGCTCCAATTGCTGCAGTTGCGGCACCTCCCCCAATCCAAGCAATATCACCGCCGCTCTCCACTCCAGCGGAGCCCACTCCGAGCGCTGATGGCTCTCAGGCATCCTTGACTGGCCTTCTAGAACCGCCACCCGTGTCGAATGGACTGGAACTCGCGAACCATTCCAGTCGCTACCTGTCGTACAACGATCTACCTTCGAAAGTCACTCCGGACGTGTCCCCCGATCTTGCGATCTCCAACTTGACTCGGTGCATCGTAAACTTGCTCCCTCCCCAGGGCAGTGACCTCAATTTCTCTGCCCTTCACATCCGAGATCTATCGGACTGCGTTTTGCTACTCCCTTTCACCGAAGGTAGCGCTCTGATCCACGACATCAAGAACTGCGTCCTTGTCCTTGGCTGCCACCAGGTATGTGACGTTCATTCGAACCTGTCCCGTACTGAGCAAATCATCCTTCAGTTTCGAATGCACACCTCGACAAAGGTCGATGTCTACCTAAGAATCGATTCCAATCCTATCATCGAGACCTGCCATGGCATCCGATTCGGGATGTATCCCTCCCGCCTCGCTCCCCACCTCTTACAAGAACCGGTTGGTCTCCACTCCCACTCCGCGTTAACCGACTACTGACAATTGCGGCGTCTAGCCTCTACCACCCCTCACAGTCCAAGACTTTTCCCATATCAGAGCCTCACCCTCTCCCAACTTCTCTCTCATCGGCAGCAAGATGCAGAGTGAAGTCAAACCTTGGCCTGTCGAGCCCATCACCGCCTCAGAGAAGCTGGCTGACATGCTTATATCGCTGCTGCCGGAGACTTCAGCGCTGTAACGACAACGATCCATACGGTCTATTGTACATCCTTCACTATATCCATACTCCAGAGTTTACTGGCTCGCATTATTCAAATACAGATACTGGGAGGGCTCCCGGCACGACGTAGACTAGTACTGGGGCCTCTTCTTGAACTTCTACAGCACAAGCGAATATCACCATGGGTGGATCAAGCAGATAGGTGCAAGAGGTGGTCTCACCACGTTCGTAGAAGCGCCTTCAACGTGTCCACGGTATTATACGGCTTCGATGCGTAGGAGGGAGAGCTTCAGTTCGATGTTACACGAGCCCAGATCCCCGAAAAGAAAAATCAACTGTGGACAACAATGAAGTTCAAGCCTCCCGATATCAAGAATGGTCTTGCGCAGGGATTGTTAGGCATCCTGATGACCGTCAAAATTCTATCAATCTGCGACGTCAACCTACATGTTGTCCGATACTTGACGATCCCTCCAGGAGCGACCTATCCCGCAAATATTTATCTACAAAGGGCGCAATTTCGTGCCTGAAGCTAAGGAAAGAGCGCGATATCTCGTCCAGAGCTTCGTTCTACGTATATTATTCAACGAAAACATCAGCTGCTTCATCGAAGAAGCAGTAAGGTGGCGGAGAAGAGACGCATGCGCCGTAAACTCTCTCAAAGCCCGGATTACCTCGAGATGGTCCTCCTCCGCCTGACTTTGTGAAAGTAGACTTTGTTGGGGCCTGGTAAACCGCAGATAGTCGAGCGACGGCGCGGGGAGGAAGTAAAGAGACGCTCGCCGAAGAGCTTGCACATCCCTAGTATCGTTTCCTACTGTACACGGATGCTCAAAAAGGTCCTCCCATCGCCGTGAGAAACAGGAAACCAGCAGTAGATCGAGAACTTGAAATACCATTGAATCAACCGAACTCGCGTTTCTGAAGGAAATTCATTCTTTGGTAAACCTCGTTAAATCGGGGGCATAGAGAGTGGAACAAAGTATCAAGTTCGGACCGAAACGCTTGAGCAATATCTTCAAACGTAGCATCGACCACTTTAGTTGCGCACCCGACATCACTCACCTTCTCCTCAAGATATTGATGTGCTTGTAGTAGGTTGGGAGTCCATGTTGCCCCAATGCTGGAGGACAGCAGCATGCCGGCAACACCCACTGGAGAATGCGAGAACTTCCGTGGACGCCTTGGATGGTGAGCGATTGATGAGGCAAGTGGCAAGCAAAAGGCGAAAAACAAGCACGAAATGGGATGGAAACAGACGGAACAGAAAGTGCCTTGTTGCACAAAAGCGACGCCAGTCAACCCCAACCATTCTAGAGAGTAAGTTATGATGCGAATAGATAGTTAATTCCCATCCAAACACCTAGCCTTTTCATCCTGTTCCCTAGCGGTGGAAATGCAAAAAGAGAATGGCCACCGAGTACTTGGCCAAGTTGTTGTTCCTGGACTGTAACTGCCTCCGGTCGGCTTTTTATACTTTGGAGTTCATTCGTCTTCGCAGAAATTCCCAGTGAAGGAGAATACTTCGAGGACGTTTAGGGAAAGCTTACCTCTACGTTTGGACTGATTCAAGATGCAAGAACGCCACCAACTACAGCTAAGCCGATGAGCTTAAAGAACACACCAGTGCTGACCTCTGACTAACTTGAATGCGGCCCACAAGTAAGAAGCCACCTGCGAAGGTCATAGCCTACTTAATATCTCTAGTTTGAAGGTTCAAACTGCTTGAAGAGAACCAGCCTTGCCGTCCAAAATACGTGGAGATGATTAGAACCAATACCGAATGAATGCAGGCTCTCAGACCTTTCTATCTCGTTCTGGAGGTGCACAGAACCGTCATATTTTTCCTCTTCGCGTGATTGGGGGAGGGGATGAAAGCTGCCTTCATGACGGCCTGGCCAGTGGCGACCTTCTTCACGGTCTTGATAATCTCAATCAGAGGGAGCTAGATCTAATCGAAATCTATCACATAAAATTAGCGACAGCGTTGGGGCAGATATGGAATAACTCACATTTGATGAATCGATAGTCTGTTGCAACATTGATCGATTGATGAATGAATCTCTCGCTCAGAATCCAAGTACTGTTCCAAACTTCAATGTAACCGTTTTCCGAACACAAAACCGCGAATCAAAGAAACATTTCATTCTTCGAAAGTATTATACAACATTTCCAAGTCACTCAGCGTATTTACGGAAGAAGTTTCGCCCGAGCTCACTCAAGCTTGGTCGCATAGGAGTTTAAGGCCCCTCGGACTTGCTGGACACCCCGCTGGACTGCAGGAAGGTTTTCCTTGAGTTTCTTGCAACGTCAAAAGAAGTGAGCTCAGTCTTTCTTTCCGGCGAATACACAAGTCCATCTTACCTTGAGGCCATTACGCCAGTCATTGCCTTGCAAGCTCTCGACAACATGGTTGCTCTCTTTGTCAGCCTGGACGAGCGGTCGATTTAGTGTGAGGTCAAATTGTCAACGGAATGTAAGCCTACCAGGCCTTCAATCTCTTCGAACGCACTCTTGGGGCCAGGGGTACCGCTCAATTGGTATTTCTGGGACGGGTGCTCGGCCTGTTTCGTGACGGATGATAGCTTTGTCAGGAAAGTTGTATGAATGACTTCGGACGAAGAAACTTGACCTGTAAGAAGCTTTGGAACTCTTTGACAAGATCGTGGGCATCGCCCTCAGTCTCAACGTCGTTGATCATGGACAGGAAAACCTGATCAAAACCTTCGAGATATTGTCAGCAATTAAGTCTTGGACAAACAACAAAAGCTTTACGTTGGAGCCAGCCAGAGAGAGAGGACGCAGCATCACGAGACGGTTGCAATCCTTTGGTCCAGTTCTGTCGATCCACAATTAACAAAACATATCCAAACAATTTCAAAAAGAATGTTCTATACCTCCTTGAATTGAGCTGTAGTAGCTGCCAGCTGGGTGACAAGCGAGAAATGGGCAGAGTATTTGGAGGCGAAGTCCTTAGCCTCCCGGGCGGCGCGATCGACGCCCTTGTCGATGGTGATGCCCTCCGAAGATAGGCTGTTCACGTTGCTGACGTACTGTCCAGGGTTGACCCAGGGAGAGGTGTAAGACATGTTGTCAAGTGGGGAAGAAAGAGTATGTTAGGATGATGTATTTAGAGAGTTAAGTCAAGATTTTATAGGATCCTCTGGAGTGCAAGATGCGAACCAGCTCGAATGACTTCTTTGCAAAACAGAACGCGAACCTGACGCATAGGACTGGATGGCGCAAAGTATATATTTTATCACAGACGTCAATCTGTCCTGCAGAAATACGGAAGTTATCGTTAAAGCCCACGAGATGGGTATCATAATCCCGGTTGCCACTTCGGGACTTCGGGACTTTCACCTTGGAGTAGGAAGAAGTTCAGAACCATAACTTTCCATATTAGCCATCTCTTAACTATCTTGAAGCGTGTGCAACACAGTTGGGTCATGGGAGTAGCCTGTCGACCGATTTACAAAAATAAATTGACTTGATATTCTCATTTTGGCTGAAGACTTATAAAAGCTGATCCTGAAACTTCTAGTTTTCATCAGGTTTCTTCGCATCAGTATCATTGCATCTATTCAATATGCCCACCGAACAGGAGAAGAACGCATTCGCCGACGCCGTTATCGAACAACTCAGTGATGATGAAACGGTCAGAAAATTCCAGGAGGACGTGAAGCAGGTCGGGGTCTGGGCCAACCAGATCGACGCTTCCTTCGACAAGGTCACTCGAAAGTTCACCGAAATGGTCGACAAGTACGGTAAAGACTTTCCGGGATTTAGCGACTACAAGAACGAATGGATTGGCTACTACCAGGTGATATCAACTTTATCCTTGTTCCGAAGCGCTCTAACTCCTTGTGCTTTCCAGCGCTGGGTCAAGCTGCTTGCCCTCTCTCGTGACGTCGCGTCTGAGAATGTTACGATCCTGAGGCGTGAGCACCATTCTTCCTCTGGTTTTTTGGCGTATCGTAATTGCTTGAGATAGGTTTCGACCAAATCTTCCTGGACATGGTCGAGAGTATTGTGACTGACCAGGATCGCAAGGACGTTATCGTCGAGCTTCAACAATTCATCGTAAGCCACCCCTCTTTCTTATGCTTCTGCCCTTGTCTCTAACACTTTCGCTTGAAGGATGAGAAACATGATAAGTCTACCGAGATGTCTACTGGCTTCCTCACGCTCAAACGCGACATTGCGGACGGCTTTGTGCCACGATTGGACAAATGGATCGAAGAGAAGGGCATTGCTCTCCGGGAAGAAGCCGAGAAACTCAAGCTCGAGATCGACGGTCTCCAGGGAGAAATTGAAGTGTACGTCTCTTTTTTTAACATATTTTTATCCATCGACCTAACCAATATTTCTCTTGCCCAGTCTTGATAAAAAGGTTTCTCGCTTTCACTTCAAGGCGGGATCCTTTAACTAACTCCTGTCCTACTATCAGATCAAGGACGCGACCACGGCGCTGGCGGCGTGTGGTGGCTGCCTTTGCGTACGTGCAGCTTGCTTTCCATCATGTACACTAAATGGACGTTGTCCCGTGTTCTACAGGTTATCGGTGTTGTCGTTGCCGGCTCTGTTCTCGCTTCTTACAAGTCGGATCGCAATGGCGAGTCCAAGAATTTTTGGCTTGTTTCCCCGAAGTGCTAACGATCCACCAGACAAGGCTAAGAAGCTTCAAGAGAAGCAGGACGCCCTCGCCGAAGTCAACCGTAAGCAGCAAGCCTTGGCCAACCTCAAGACCGATTTCGACGGCGTGAAGCCAGACATCGCCTTGATCTGCGAGAAGCTTGTCTTATTCGCTGAGATCTGGTCTTCCGTACGTTTTCGGGTCTATTCACCATGTCTTTCGCTTCTCACTCTGGTTCTATAACTGCAGGTCCGCAGCCAGACTGTCCAGTTCCAAGAGCATCTCAAGGGAGGCATGGAGGCCGTTACCAATCTCGTAAATCGACTTGTGCCATTTCATTTAAGAATTTTACTGATATATGGTTACAGCGCTTCAAGAAGGAAGTCCGCCTCGCCAGGACGGTGTGCGGACCTCTTCAAGGTGGGTTGGCGAAATACGCCACCGAACTGGAGAACCGCACGCCTAAATAGGTCTACTCATACCTGTGACTGTGAACGGCTTGGATTGTTGTTCGTTACAATCATCATGATGTACTTTTATCGTGTCTGTTAAATATACTTGGTGCCTCGAATAACACCGCGGTTTTTGGTACATTTGGAATGTGGGCACATGGTAAGTAAAGAGTCTGCTGGTAATAAAATTTCTCATGGTTTGGATAACAAATGCCGCAGCTGAGCACATTTTTTGTATCACAGAATGTGCTCACTGATGCTCCGCCAAAACGAAATCTGTGTCCAATATGTGCCGGCCCGGATATTCGGCATCCAAACCTTGAGCAAAGTCATTCCCAGCACAGTGTTTGTTCATTGTATGTCTGCCTCGCAAACAGGATACCAACCGCGGTGTAATGGAGGCTTTGAGGACACTGCCGCTCGTGGACTTTGCCGGTTGTTTGGACTAAACGACTATGCTAAACATTCGACGCTGCAACTGCCTTGGGCTGCTTCTTTCGTTTACACACCCTACTTAGATCTACCACGCGGACGTTCTTCACCACTTCCCGAGTTCTCTGCAGACATGCACAAGCTCCAACGCACTTCTCATTTTGCGGGTTTGGCCTTGCTCGTGACTTCCAAGGGGTCTTTACGTGGGCTTTGACGTGGACGGGGTGCGAGCTTGAACGTACCCTGTGGCAAAAAGGATTGCTGCTGTACCCTCGAACGGAAGGAAGAATACTCGACAGGATGCCATCGAAACTTTTATCTATTCATTCATCAGCTGTGTCCCAAACTCCACTGGGGAGAAGGGATGAGGAATCATGGGGTTATGGAACCTGGACTACCCTCTATACGCAACTTTGCGCTATTACTCTCTAGATTACACTCCATCACAAGAATGAAGTGGGACTTCGTGGGCGTCATGGGGCCCTTGGTGAATTGTTCTCGTCGCCAGTACCCCAGATCGGAACCAGGCTCTAGGCGCACCCCGTCTTCGATTTGTCTTTCCATCTGTCGCCTCCTTGTTCTCAGATGTCAACGTTCATTTCCGTTCAGCAACATCTTCACCCGATGTGTAGACGTATCTTCGATGGAGAACTTCTACCCGGCAGTCTCTAGTCCCGACCTATGATACAGGAATTGGACCCTGCAGTTTCTGTCCAGCTTTGGACCGAAGGAATCGGAGGAACTCAGGCCACTCGATCTTTCATGCGACAATATTTCTTAAAATTTCTTCCTTTCAGTGGGCTCACGTAGCCTTGAACTCGTATTGGAAGTAATCGCCGACCCCGAGTATCCGACTGGTTGTTTCAAACTCCATCTATTGTGATTGTAGATGCTTACCAGTCTTGAGTCTCGCTTGACCTGCCTTGGCCACGGGCCCTTTAAGCTGATCCTTGCTTCTATGGATTAACTTATCCTTTCTTTGGACCATAACGCCTGCCACCCATTTTGGCGAGTGGATTGCCACTGTTGAGGTCGGCGCTCAGCTCCAATATTAATGGTACTTCTTTCAGGGGTTTTTCAGCTTTTTTGACTTGTCCATTCATTTGATTTCTCTCAGAAGCCGAGTCTCTCGGAGCAACTTGAGCCTTCGTCCGGAACTAGTGTATCGAATGAAGAGTGTAAGTTGTATAGCTTCCAAGTCGGGTCTCTTGCGTAGATGAAGAGCTCCTCATCGCATGGGATATTGTTCTTCATCCTGGGAGCAGTATCTTTGCTGGAGTCGGTCTGTAACCCTTGATTTGACTCTGCGACTCGATTCACGAAGTCTGAAATGGCAGAGTCGAGCTGGATTTGCAAACTAGGTTCATCTTAGGACTTGCGCAACAACTCTCCAGCCCTCTTCTCTACGGGTTAGATCAATTGAAGCGGGTGGGTTTCGAATGCGAAATTCAACACAAGAGCCCCTCTATCTTAGCCGCATCATCGCATGAGTCTCTCAATTGTTCAACATGTCTTCTAGTGCTGGTGCAATCATTCTCACCAACAACAAGAAGAGGGAGTTCGCCAAGGCTGCCATCGGCATCGAAGGCTTGATCCATCCTCAAAACCTCACAGTTCAGGAAGGACATCGAAAGCATTGGGAATTCCGCTGTCCAAATCGACCCGGCCTTCGACTGCGTCAGTCCTCGTTCTAAAGCCATGGAAGCGACTTCCCTGCTGGCTACAGGAAGGAATGGGAAGGCTACAAAGTGGTAGGTGCTGTCGTTACACCACCCCAGGCCGCAGGCAAATCGGGTACCTCCTCAGGGCTGGGCTCGGGACCTCTGGCAATCTCGAGATGTCGCCTCTGAGATGACTGCCGTGCTTAGGCGTACGCATTGAGGCACAGGCGAGTCCTCCGCCTCTGTCGACAGGAATTGGTCAGGTTCAGCAGAATCAGAGGAGCAGAGAAAAAATCGACTTGCCTGCAGGAAAGCCTTCATCCGTCATGGCGGCCTTTGATGCCAGAGGCAAAAGGTCCCCAGATTGTGAGGATCGGGGGTCAAAGTTGTGATTAACGTCGCTGGAAGTCCTGTTGATGGTCATAGAAACATTCACTCTCAGCGGTGTCCTGGAATTTCTTGCGGAGGAGAACAGCATGTAACTCAGGGGTAAGGGTCACAGCTGTAGCCATTGTGAGCAGCACCGTGCCTGGTGGCAAATTTGTATCCTGGAGACATTTTTATAACCTTGAGTAGCGCCACTGCGTAGGGTCCATGACCCTTCAGACGGCAGGTAAAGGGTATGATCTACTGTATAGCAGAAAGGGCTGTTGGGAATATAACAGCCCCAGCCTGAGGGCAGGACGGCGTACATTATCGAGTCATTTCTTTCTGCGTGGCCTTTAGTTTTGAAAATAACAGATAGACGGATGTGCAAGGTCAACCCCAAGGAGTCGAAAATAAAAGGGGGTGTTCAATCTTCATTTGCAGGCGACCTGGGATGTGAAAATAGACAGAGTTGAAGAACGAGCACGAGACGGGATGGAGCCAGACGGAATGGGGACGAAATGGCTTTGTTGCACGAAGGCGACGCGCGTCAACCCTACCTATTCTACAATGTGGATAATGATATGAAAAGCAGCTCATCTAATCCAAACAAGACCCGCCTTGCCTGCTTGCTTCCGGTGATGTCCCAAGACTCAGGCTTTGTACGCTCCATCCAATGCATCCGATCTTCATCCAGAGCCGGCGTCAATATATTAGCGTAGTCCCAGTAGTCCGGGTACCATCCAGCGTTCTCCCAATCGACGAGAGCTAAAATACGACTGGATTTGTCGACCAAGATGTTCTGGGGACAGATTTGTTGGAGCGTGGAAGTATTTGAGGTCGCGATACGAGAAACCATTGAATCTTACATATCGATCGAATATACGAGCACACACGGCTTCATTATCGACGAGGGGGGGCGAAATATCCTTGGTATTGTTGCCAAGCAGGATGTCGAAACTCGGAGAGCCGCCGGTAGCGCAGCAGAATAAGCCCTCCAAATTAGCCGGACGAGGGATAGTCCGGATCTGGGCCACTATGTCCCAGATTTCTCCAGCGATACACTCCTTTGTACTGTCGTTGTACGAGTTCCGGACCGACTGGAGAGTGTCCCTTCGACATAGACCGTGTGTAGGGTACCAATGGGTTCGGAGTACTGGTCAACACCGTAGGTCACGGTGGAGGATTAAAACTGGGGATGGGGGAATGAAGGCATATGTTCACTGACGAGACACATTGCGGCCTCTTCACTCGGTCGAACTTTGTAGCTGCACTTCGCAACGACGTCTGGTTCTATCTGTGCGACCTGGGATCCGCCCTGTTTGGAGATTATGCGGAACTCCATGTCCGCGGCGTCTGTACAATTGGACAATTAGCCAAGACTACGACGAATTGAAGGGATGGTTTTGGAGTGTCGACTCTGGGCTGCAGGTTAGTCTCCCGCCGGACTGACGATGTATGTCTTTGTTTGCTCTCTGCAGGGATAGCTGAGAGCTAGTCTCCGTTGCTGACCTTATGGACTGATGATGAGTCGATCAGTCTTTAGCTGAGAGCTCATATAAGTATCATAAAAAATAAAAATCTTAGCCCTCAAAGCCGGACCCCTCAAAGCCGGCTTCGCCGCAACAACCTCAATATAACTAGAGCTCACTCTTTGGATGTTGACATACTTAGTTGTACCTTATAATTGGAATGAAGATTATGGGTTCGAGATTCTCAACCGAACGCTGTGTACTATCGTCAACCTTTGATTCGGTCAGGCTCCTGGTTCGGTCACAGGAATCCTGACCGACCTTTAACAGGGCATCGCTCTGTATCGTGAAACAATCCAACTTCAACCATCGCCTCATCCGGATTGCCCATATTCACTCAACAATCTTGGCAATGCACTCATGTATCGTTATAGGCGCACAGGAACCCTGGCTGACATTGAAGAGGCCATTGCTCTGCATCGTGAAGCAATCAAACCTCGACCATCGCCTCATCCCGATCGCTCACCCTCACTCAACAATCTCAGAAATGCACTCATGGATTGTCATCGGCGCACAGGAGCCCTGACTGGCCTTGACAAGGCCATTTGTCTTTTTCGCAAAGTGTTCGAACTTCGACCATCGCCTCATTCGGATCGCCCATATTCACTCCACAACCTTCTCCGATTCCAAGCCATGTACAAAGAAACCCGTACACTCTCTCACCTCCATGAGGCAATAACTCATTGCGAAGAACTGCTCGTGTTTCATTATCCTGTTGGGCACCGGGATCGAGCCGACGACCTTTTGATACCTCTCCTCCATGCGCTCTGATACCACGCAACACGAGGGAGATCTTGCCAAGATTGTGACATTGGAAGAAGCAGATCGATTGTCAGATTTATCTACTGAGTTCGCAACATAATTGTATCAAGTTGGGTTGTTTGCAGCGGGGAACATACTATCTTGAGTTGCACGTGCATTGTGTCAGTTCTTTGGTAAAAGATTTACTGGACACGAGCGATGTTCTTCTGTCTATCTCACATTCACCAAATGTCAATCCAAGGTTGCGGAGTGTATGTAACAAGATGCCGTAGTGGCGATCGAAATTCTCTGACCTGAAAGGTCGCAAAATTTACAGAACCCAGGAAAAAACAGGTTCTCTCACCTGCATTTCATAGTGATATGTGAAAAATCAAGCTCATAAACGCCAAAACATGTAAATTTAGCATATGCAGGGGACCAGGGTGTGATAGTGAACTGCGTGTCGCCATTTGTAAGACTAATGACTTGTCACAAACACAAGGCATACATGAGGCGACTGATCTAGATTCTGTGTAGGAGCATATCAGTGAAAGTTCACCTTGCCCAACATAATGAAACAGAGGAGCTGGGGAAAGCCTAACGTGCATTCTCAGATAAATATATCAGTGGTGCCTGCTTGAAAAACAGTGCACAATTTAGTCTAGGAAATTGGATCAACGGAAAGTCCAATGTTATCTCTCGTGACCCGCGATACCCGTTTCATTTTCCTTTTGGAAAGACCAAAGACTTGAACCTATTCAATTGTATCCACAGCACAGCGTGTGTGACGGTTGCACGACGGCAGGCCCCTCACCCCCTCACAATCAAACTTTGAGCTTTGCCTTGCTTCCAACTCACACGGTTGAATCTTTAAGGCCAGGCTTACCGTCTACAACCATCCAGTTCCCCGGTTTCTTGCACTGCACCTCAATATCATGCGCCCTTCCCTGCTGCTCGTTCCTGTCCTAGCCGCCTCTATGGCTCAAGCTGGTCCTATTGCCTATGGCATCTGCCAGACGGGTATGTCCAGCCCTCTCTGACGTTTAGAGGTAAAGTCAACAGACGCTTAACGATATCCATGGCCTCACAGGCTGTAACTCCGTTGCCGTTGCATGCTACGCTGCCGCTGGCTTCACTTTTGGCACTATTGCTGCCCCCCTCGCTCCTCCTGTTATTATCGCTTGCAACATAGGTTTAGGGACGTGCTCGGCTGCTTGCGCCACCGTTGCCCTTTTTGCCCCGACTCCCTAAACCATTCGTCGAACTCCAATCTCTTTCGGTGAGCATGTCGATTTAATGTTTTTGGCTTTGACTTACCTAGTATAACAAGCCTCGTCTTTGAGCTCTCCACCATCGTCCCCGCATCTTCAAGGAAATTTCGATATCGCCACTGCACGCGGCTCGCTAAACGAGATCAAGTCCTTCCTCTCTTCATCGTCGTTGACATGTAGGCTTATGAACAGCCTTCTTTGACCTTTTGTTTGAATTGAATATTGTATTATACGGTTCCCAAACATGTTAATTCGCGAAGTTCTAGGCCTACCATTGGTCAGGGGGACTGTTCTCGAGCAGGTGCGCTCGAAAACAGTCCCCGTCGTGTCCCCGAAAAAGGCCTGGCACTCCGTGACACCGAATTCTGTAAGCGCTCGATCCTTTCTTTTCTAGAGGGTCGGTAGCTCCCCCGCCCCGCCTGCCAAGGGTACTGAGCATCGTGGGACCAGGGCTGGTTTCCCTCTACAGGCTGAAGCCTTCTTTATTTAGACGAAATATCCCTCTGGTCTCTGCTCGTACTCACAGAGAGCAATTGATGACTCATAGGACCCCGTAGTACTTCGAATTACAGTCCCGATGCTGAATATGGGGCAAGTATCTCGATTGCAAGCGCGACACTACGAGACCCACCTTTCTCCGTTCTCACTTGGGTAATGAATGTTCAATGCAACGTAGTATTGCGCACTGAGATCATCTTTATTTCTTTGAGAAGATTTTCAGAAGCTTTGCGAACCAATGGGTCTCCGTGATTGATAGGGCAGCGAGCCCTGAGCTCGAGCGCTAGTTTGATGCACGGCTGCCACCGTGGAGGGCGCAGTCGACTGATGGCAACATATTTAGGTCGACACAGGACGGGACGGATACCCGTCAGCTAGAGGTCAACAGTCCAACTAGAAAGAAGACCTTGTCCCCCGGCCAACGGTAAATAACTCGAGTTTGAGGGATCAATAATTGATAAATTCCTCCACCTGTCGACAGCAATTGGTCAGGTTCGGCACTACCAAAAGAGCAGAAAAAAACGATTTGCCTGCTCGAAGGCCTTCATCAATCATGGTGGCCTTTAATGGCAGAGGCGAAAGGTCCCCAGATTGTGAGGATCACTGAAAGTACTGTCGATGGTCATAGAGGCATCCGCTATCTGAGCGATGTCGCCCAGAATTTCTTGCGGTGCGGAACAGCATGGAACTCAGGGGTAAGAGCCACAGCTGTAGCCATTGTGAGCAGCACTGGTGGCAAATTCGTATTCTGGGGACATTCTTTATGGTAACCTTGAGTAGCGCCACTGCGTAGGGTCCACAACCCCTCGGACGACAGGTAAAGGGCATGACTCACTCAGTGGTATAGCAGAAAGGATTGTTGGGAATCTAACAGCCCCGGGGGACGACGATATGCACTATTGATCGGTGGGAGAGTAATGGCAGGAGGCAGACGCGCCAACTTTCGAATTTCGATTCTAGTCATTTCTTTTCCGCGTGACCTTTAGTTTGAAAAATAACGAACAGACGGATGTGCAAGGTCATCGCCAAGGAGTCGAAAAAGGGAGTTTCAATCTTCACTTGCAGGCGACATGGGATCTGAAAGTAGACGGTTGGAAAAACGAACAACAAGACGGAACAAGCAGTGGGAATGAAATTGCTTTGTTGCACGAAGGCGACGCACGTCAACCCCAACCATTCTACAAACTGGATAATGACGCAAGGAGGTAGTTCATCCACATCCAAACAAGACCCGCCTAGCCTTTTTGATTCCAGTAATGTCCCAAGACTCAGGCTTTGTACGCTCCATCCAATGCATCCAATCTTCATCCACGGACGGCCTTAAGATGTTTGCGTATTCCCAATAGTCCGGTACCATCCAGCGTTCTCCCAATCGACGAGAGCTAAGATACGACCGGATTTGTCGACCAAGATGTTCTGGGGCGCGATGTCGCCATGGGTGAAGACAGATTTGTTCGAGCGTGGAAGTATTTGAGGGAGATTCCTCCCGTCGCGATATGAGAGACCGTTGAATCTTACGTATCGATCGAATATACGAGCACGCACGGCTTCATCGTCGACGAGGGGGGGCGAAATATCGTTGGTATCGTTGCCAAGCAGGATGTCGAAACTCGGAGAGCCGTCGGCAGCGCAGCAGAATAAGCCCTCCAAATTAGCCGGACGAGGGATGGTACGGAGCTGGGCCACTATGTTCCAGATATCTCGGGCAATGCGCTCCTTTGTCCTGTCGTCGTACGAGTCCCAGACCGACCGGAGAGTGTCGCCTTCAACATAGCTCATGTGTAGGGTACCAATGGGTTCGGAATACTGGTCAACCCCGTACGTGTAGAAGTAGACCTGAGGGATGGGAACTGAAGGTAAATGCTCGCTGACGAGACGCATTGCGACCTCTTCACTTGGTCGAACCCTGTAGCTGTGCTTCGCGACGACGTCTTGTTCTATCTGGACGACCTTACATCCGCCCTGCTTGTGGATTATGCGGGGCTCCATGTCCGCGGCGTCTGTGTGATTGCACAATCAGTCAAGTCTACGGTAAAAATGAAGGGATCCTACCAGGTTTTTGACTTATGTTCGAAGGAGAATACCGCTCCACTCCGAGATGTGCCACTTTGCTTATTCGATATTTTCCCACACGCGAATTCAATCACTCCTATCTAATGAAGGGCACTTTCAGCTTGCATCACCGTATGTAGACTTCTCTTCTCGGTGGCAACCGCGGGTGTACTGAATACTTCAGTCAAGTCGCTGGGTGTAGGAAAAAAAGGATGAGGAGAGTGACTGGCAGCAAGGAAACATACCAACGTTCGAGTTTCAAGTATGATCGAGTCGAGACTTGCCACGAAAATCTACGAGGCCTTTACGAGAACCGATTCGCCTTCCCTCTCGCTCCTCTTAGCCGCTGATATTGCGACATCCAGCCTCTACCATCTTTACACCCCAAGATCTTGCTTCTTTCAGGACCTCACTTCTCCAGCCTTCTCTCTCGCCGAAAATAAGATGCAGAGTAAGGTCGAACCATGGCCTACTCAACCCATCGTTTTCCCGGCTGAGCTGGCTAAAACCCCCATGTCGCTGCTCCCGGAGACTTCAGTATTATAGCAACATTTCATACATTCTATTGTCCACATATTCAATGTACTCCCACTAGCTCGTGATTAAATACGGATGCCACAGAATGCCTCTGCTCTACCAACGGCGATCCCGACCGGTACGAAGCACATTACTACTTAAACGTCCACTAGTCGTGGTGATGTTCGATTTGGTCAATATACCTCCCCAACCCATCCATCAGAGGCCCACAAATCGCTCGAGCCAGCTGAATCTCTTTCCTGAACCTCTGCGTCCCGAGCGAAATATTGTTAGTAGAACCAAACGGTTAGATGAGAGAGAGATGAACTCACGATGTTCTTAGCAGCCCCCATCCCACCTTCAATGTGTGCACAGAATTGTACCGCTTGGCTGCGAACCTGCAAAGACGTCGTCGACACGTCGGAGGAATCCTCAGTTCAGTCGTTCCTACTTCTTCAGAGCGAGAAACTCACGCAAGACCAAATCTCTGAAAAGAAAATCAACTGTTGGCACAGCAGTTGAAGCTCGGGCTTCCAGCTATCAAGCTTTGCCAAAAGCCGAAGGATGCCATGTTGTTCCAAGTTGCGCAGGGATTGTTGGGCATCTCTGAGTTCTTTGGTTTTAGCTGTTAAACGTGACATTGTCAAATTATTTTCCTGATCCTTGGACGATATGACCAATTCAACTCACCCTCGCGCTGGGCTTGGAGGACTTGGACAACGTTGGGGAACGCACTCATCCCGACGAACTAAAGGAACGGAAGAGCCGCAGATCAGAACTAAATCTGGAATTTTAACACAACAACCTACCAAAAAAGCAGACCCTGCGATTGCCAAAGATTCCTTGACTTGTCTAATCTGTAGCCGTCGGAGTCAGTTCAAGCCGTTAAACGGACGAACGACTCCAAACTCACCTTTCGGTCAAACCTAAAATCGTCGACCGTACACATCAACCCAATTAGCTGCAGTTCCGAAAAAAGGGGTGGGCGAAAATGGCCACGCACTCTTCAATCTGAGCAAGAAAGTTATTGATCTGGGACTTCAATACATTCGCTGCCAAGGACGGTACAAATCCCTTGGAAGCGACCCATCCCCCAAACCTTTCGACATAGTGTGCGACGTCTCGCTTGAATTCAAGGAAAGAACGTGACATCTCGTCCGAGTGGTCTCGGCTTTCGTTCTAGGTATGCCATTCAATTGAACGAAAACATCAGTCATTTCATTAACGAGACTGCAGAATGAAGAAACGCACGTACCGTAAACTCTCCCAAGGCCTTGATCGCTTCTAAACGATCCTCGTCTGTCTGGATGTTTTCTACTTTATCAAGGTAAACCTGGTCAAAGCCTGGAACATGGTGAGCAGTCTGGCTACGACAACGAGACAAAAAACGCACGCCTAAGAACATCCCTAGTATCATTCCCCACTCTACACGAAAGCTTCAAAAGGTCCTCCCATCGCTGTAACAACCAGAAAATGAGCACCAGTAAATCGATAAACACCATCGACTAAGACCAAACTCACGCCCTTGAAAGAAAGCCACTGTATCCCGAACCCCATCAACTCGAGGCCAACTTGAAACGACCAAACACCGGCTATATCAGGACCTTGAAAAGTTTTAGCAATGTCGTCAAGCGCAGCATCGACCGCCCTCGCTGCGCTCCCAACACCGCTCAGGTTCTCTTCAAGATCTTCCAACGTATTGATATGCTCAATCGCAGTATCAACAAACTCGGACTTGGTGCTGGTGGAGAACCCATTTTGGTCCCACTGCTGGACAACAGCAGCTTGTCGGGCGACGGCAGCCTGTTGGGCAACAGCGGCCTGCTGGGCAACGGCAGCCTGTTGGGCAACTGCGGCCTGCTGGGCAACGGCAGCCTGTTGGACAACTGCAGCCTTCTGGGCAACGGCGGCCTGCTGGGCAACTGCAGCATGCTGGGCGATAGCAGCCTGTTGGGCAACACGAAGAGCTGCAAGAATTTCTGGGGACGCCATAGAGGGTGAACGATAGAAAAGCCAAGTAATAAGTAAAAGTATTCGGTGGTACTCCTTTTATGCGAATCAGGCGATACCAGCCATACTAACGAACGTCACAATGGCAATGGAAGCTCTCCAGACAGATTGAAGGGCCGGAATCGATTGACTATGGCGGTGTATCTCCCCGTTGACTTTCGCATGGAATCTATTCTCCGAGTTTGGCAGATCGAAAAGGAAGACATTTATCTGGTTGTCAGCGGTTCAATTGCCAGCGGGGAAACGTATAAAGAGTACGGACGATGTTTGCTTAATTTGTGATTTAGGCACTATTGTACACCGGTATTTCGAATTACGTGACAAGGAATCGGCGAAAGATCGTTCAAACAACTTATGGACGCGTAGAATCTTCAAAACAAATTGGTGGTACTTTGAAGCTGAGTCTTGTACTTCTCCAGTCCGTCGACGAGTGGGATGCAAACAAGTCTCGCGAGTTCGATCTCCCTCTTGAATCGCTGGGGACCCAGTCAGTATCTCGGTGAGCAGAACAGTGCACCAGAAACCCACCTTGTTGGTAGCGGCTTCCAGCCCACCTTGGATGTGATTGCGGAATTGGACTGTCTGGCTACGGACCTAGCGAGGAGTTAGCAAGTCCTCAAAGTCGGGGCAAGTAAACTTACGGAGGACCACGTTTCAGCGAATAGAACGAGCTTATCACAAATGAGAGCAATGTTGGGCTTCCAGGCGTCGAATGCGGCCTTTGCTTGGCCAAGCAGTTGCTCCTTGGCTTTAATGGCCTCAAGTCGGCTTTGTTTACTTTGGAGTTCATTCGCTTTCTCTGTAATTCCGAGTGAAGAAGAGCGCTTCGGGGACGTCTAGTGGAATGCTTACCTCTCCGTTTGGACTGCAGTGATGCAAGAACGCCACCAGCCACTGCTAGGCCGATGAACTGAAAGAACGCATTAGCGTTGTTCTCTGAGTAGCTTGGATGCAGCTCACAAATAGGAAGCCACCTGCGATGGCCATGGCCAATTTCGCGTCTCTGATCTATAATAGGGTCAATTATGCTTAGAGCTCTTGGATCGGCTTGAAAGAAACCCACCTTGGCGTCCAAGCTATGTGAAGATATGATTAGAGCCGTGCTTTGAACGAACAAAAACTCTCAGACCTTTCTATCTCGCCCTGGAGTCTGTTGATATCGTCTCGCAACTGGTTGGCCTCTCCACTGAGAGCGGTACCTTGATCAGCGACCCATTTGTCGAAGCGCCCAACAAAGTCTTCGATATCGCGTTTGATACCCAGGAACCCTTGGGACATTTGCAAAGAGCCGTCATGCTTTTCCTCCTGACGTGTTGTTCAGTGGTTAGGGGAGCGGACGAGAGGAGAAACACGCACAGTGAACTCTTGCAGCGCCTTGATAGCAGCCTGGCGATCTTCTTCAGTCTTGATATTCTCAACCTGAGTCAGGTAGATCTTATCGAAGCCTATGACGAGGTTAGCAACAGCACCGAAGTAGATATGGGACAACACACGTTTGAGGAACTCGATGGAGTCTGTCGCGACATCGATAGATTGATGAAGGCAAGTCCTCCACCTCTACGGTGAGGATGGTCAAGGCGGAAAAAGTGAGGAGCACAAGGTCACAGATACCTGCTGGAATTCCTTCCATTGGTCATAGTAGCCTTTGATGCCAGGGGCGCTGGATCCCAAGAGTTTGACGATCCAGTCAAAGGCGCGATCAATGTCGCTGAAAGTCTTGTCGATGGTCATAGAGGCATCCGCTATCTCGGCGATGTTGGCCTGGAATTGCTTGACCTGCTCGCTGTCATTCAGCTGGGAGATGGCGTCGTCGACGAACTGTTCCCGCTCGGACTCGGCCGGGCCCTCCTGCTGCCAACGGAGGAGAGTGGCATGGAACTCGGGGGTGAGGGCAGCCATTGTGGTGAGGCATCCCCAGAGAGCTGGAAACGGACATGCTTTATAGACAGCCCCGGTCCCAGGTAGGCTGAAGCAACAGAAAGGGCAGCCGGGAGTACGAGAGCCCCGGAGGTGGGAGTGATGGCGCCAATATATTCGAATTTCCGGGATTTTTGATCGAGTCATCTGTTTTCTGCGTGACCTCCAATGCTGCGTCTGCGATTAGCCAGGGCTCTTCCGTGTCTCTCCCGTCCTCCCCCTCCTTATCGGATTCCCCATCGCTGTCGTCTCCACCTCACAGCGTCCAGAATGACCTCCCCGGTGCACTCCTCGTCCCATCCAGCCCAAATCCCCGCCCTCGATAGCCCCCATGCCTCCGACGCCGCCAAAAAGCCCAAGGAGAAGAAGCCCAAGCCTGCCGCTGCTGCAGCATCGGGCCACCCCCTCGAGGTACGGATACATCCTCAGCCACGCCCTCGTATCCTCTAGTGACGTTGCGCCAGCTCCAACCCCCGCCCGAGTTTTTCGACCATCGTATCAAAATGTTCGAGCAGCTCAAGACCGAGTACAATGACTGGGTAAAAGGTGTGTTCCTATTTGTGTTTTTCTGCTAAATACATCTCTAACATTGCTGGATAGCTCAGCCCCGGCAGGAAATCACGGTCACCCTGCCAGATGGCTCGGAACGGAAGGCAACCAGCTGGGAAACGAGCCCAATGGATATTGCAAAGGAGGTGTCTAAAAGCTTGTCGGAACGTATCGTTATCGCCAAGGTGAGTCCCAGTTCACTCCTCCGAGGTCGGTATGGCTCAAACCTGGCCAGGTGGACGGCGAACTCTGGGATCTCGACCGCCCCCTCGAGAAATCAGTAAAACTTGAACTCCTCGATTTCGAGCACCCAGAAGGTTCTTCCAAGTCTTCTTATTCATTGCTCCGACGCTTATCCTCCGCCAGGCAAAAAGGTCTTTTGGCATTCCTCTGCACACGTCCTTGGTGAAGCCGCAGAGAAGCACTACGGTTGCCACCTCTGCCTCGGTCCTCCGACGGACGACGGTTTCTTCTACGAAATGGCTATCCACGACCGACCAGTCACCAATGCCGACTATCCCGCTCTCGAAAAGCTCTCGGAAGGCGCAGTGAAGGAGAAGCAAAAGTTTGAACGTTTGGTCGTATCCAAAGAAAAGCTCTTGGAGATGTTCCACGTATGTATTCAATCTGGTGACGACATCGATACCTCTTAACGCCCTATCAGTACAACAAATTCAAAAAGTATCTCATCGAGACCAAAGTTCCCGATGGCACCTCCACGACTGTATACCGCTGCGGGCCTATGATTGATCTCTGCGTCGGTCCTCACATTCCTCACACCGGCAAAATCAAGGCGATGATGGTCACCAAGAACTCGGCCTCATACTTCCTCGGTGACGCAAACAATGAGTCTCTGCAGCGTATCTACGGTATCTCCTTCCCCGACAAGAAGCAGTTGTCCGAATACAAGGTATTCCTCGCCGAAGCCGCCAAACGCGACCATCGCAAGATTGGAAAGGACCAAGAGCTTTTCTTCTTCAACGAACTCAGTCCTGGCAGCTGCTTCTTTTTGCCTCACGGTACCAGGATATACAACGCATTGGTGGAACTCATGCGCGAGGAGTACTTTAAGCGTGGATATCAGGAAGGTACGTGGACCTTTGCTTGTTCTTGTGAATCCATGATTGACCTCCATGATTGACCTTGATCGACCAGTCATTTCGCCCAACATGTACAACTCGAAACTTTGGGAGACCTCTGGCCATTGGCAAAACTACAAGGACGACATGTTCGTTCTCGACGTCGAGAAGGAGAAATGGGCGTTGAAGCCTATGAACTGCCCCGGTCACTGCTTGATCTTTGACTCGAGAGATCGAAGTTACAAGGAGCTTCCTATCCGCATGGCAGAGTTCGGTATCATTCATAGGAATGAAGCCAGCGGTGCCCTCACTGGTTTGACTCGTGTCCGCAGATTCGTACAGGACGACACCCATGTATTCTGCATGCCATCACAGGTACGTCAAACAACTGTGGTTACATGCCCTTCGGAATTCGACCATTGATAATTTGACTATATGCAGATCGAGGGGGAGATTAACGCCTTGTTCGATTTCATGCAACACATTTATGGGTTGTTTGGCTTTGAGTTCCACCTGGAGCTCTCCACACGTCCCGACAACTATCTTGGTACGGTCGAAACTTGGGACACGGCAGAAGAGGTGGGTCATAGGTGTGCTTTGAGGCCCCACATCCCGAAGTGCTAATTCGATCTCTTAGCAACTCAAACAAGCGCTTGAGAAGCAATACCCGGGCAAGTGGGAGATTAACCCAGGAGACGGTGCTTTCTACGGCCCCAAGATCGACATCACCATTCGAGATGCTCTGCGCCGTTCATTCCAGTGCGCCACGATCCAGCTCGACTTCCAGCTTCCAGAACGCTTCAATTTGAAGTACCGATCAGCAGACGAGGCTGCTAATAGGCCTGTCATCATTCACCGAGCCATCCTGGGAAGCCTGGAGCGCTTCATTGCCATCATCACCGAGCACTTTGCTGGAAAATGGTGCGTCTCCTTTACCAGGACCCCCTAGACTAACCAAACTAACATCTCTCCTCTCCGTAGGCCCTTCTGGCTCTCGCCTCGTCAAGTCCTCGTGATTCCCGTCGCCGCTCCATACGTACGCCTCCACACCACTTACTTTGCAAGGCAGTGCTGACTTGCAAATTTTCGACTTTGGATTTACAGAAAGCCTACGCAGCGGAGATTACTGACCGTCTGACTTCGCTTGGCCTGCATGCCGACGTAGATAACGGTGAGAACACCCTCTCCAAGAAAATCAGGAATGGAGAGATCGCGCAGTACAACTTTATTCTTGGTAAGTGTTCCATGTTTTACAGCTTTTTTCTTTGCGCGCGGGTAGCTGATAGACATTGTTCGTAGTCGTTGGCCAAGAAGAACTGGACGCAAAGGCTGTGAACGTCCGTAACCGCGACGATGTCGGTAGTAAGGGCAAGGACGAGATGGTTCCATTAGAAGAAGCACTCTCGAAACTCGTATCTCTCAAGAAAACAAGGAGTTTGGAGAACAAGCTGGTTTGATTTTTTTTATCTTGCACTCTCGTAAGTAGAAGGGTAGCACTCGTAAAGTAGAATAACATCGGATTGTAAGCTTTATCGTTATCAATTTCAAGTAACCTTTCGTCGAATCAAACATCTACACATAGGAGGAAAGGAAGGAAGAAGGAAGGAAAGCGGGTTTCGTGACAGGGAAGCGTACGGGAATAAATACGATATATACAAGAACCTGAATGCGTGCCGAGGATGTCCCAATGAATGCGCGGATGTACAAGAGCGACAAAAGACCAGAGAAAAACGTATCATGAACGTCACTGATACTATGACGCTGGCATACCACCCATAAATTGATTACGCTGAATGAGAGTCAGTCAGTCAGAAAATCAGAGCCACCGAACCGAGTCATAGAGACTCACCAACTGCATGATCGTCGCTTTCTGGTCCGGTGGAAGCGTATTTATCGCGTCCTGACTCAAAGACAGCACCTGCATAATCATATCCTGACAAGACACGGTGAGTACTAAGCAAACCTCGGGAAGCTCACGTAAACCACGACGTACCCTTTGCTGGTCACTCACTTCGGGTGCCTGAGCGGGTGAAGGAAGACCAGGCATCGCCGGTGGCGGCGGACGGTAGTAAGATTGCGCTGCAGGCGGCATTTNGGGGGGGTGGCTGGGCATACATCGAACTCGACGGAGGGGGCGTAGGCATGGTCGGAGGCAGATAAGGCGGCATACCGGGTGGTTGGGCATAGGCGTGAGGTGGGGGTTGCATATGCGATGGAGGGACTGCGTTAACGGGAGTTCGTGATAATGGAGGCACCTGGGACATTAGCGGGGTAGATGGATGCCGCTTGACATCTTGCATACCGCCGCCGGGCGAAGAGGATGTCGAGGCATCCCGCATTTTGTGTAGAACCTCGGTGGGTACTATTTTGTGAAGGAGAAGGGCTTGGAATAGGGCATACGACAGTTGAGGTTGTTTCTGGAGCAGTATGCGTGCTTGTTCGGGGTGGGTGATGATAAACGCCTAACAAGGTATTGGTGTGAAGCCTGATACTCGCATGTTGTTACACACCTTCATCTGGGCCAGCACCTCGAGCAGTTGGCTGGGTGGCATACCCGCCAGAGTCGAGCTAATGGCATCTAGAGCTCCCATATTTTTCGGTAAGGGTCTGCCTGTCGGGAGGTTGGACATAAACGCCTCAGCAGTTCTCCACACCGAGCTCGGTTCCGCAGGTCCTGGGTAGCCACTGTCGAGTATCTCGCCACGGACGGTAGTCTTGCCCTCGAGGAAAGGGTCAGAGTCGGCCAAGTCGATGCGCAGAGGCCTTCCTCCGACCTCGGTGTTGTTGAGATTCCTGACAGCAGAGAGGGCGGTTTCGTGGTCTAGATGGAGCTTAGTATCATGCATCAAGTCAGATGAACCGATTATACCAGAAAACTCGCAGAACCCATATCCTTTGGCCTTGCCCGTGTCTCTGTCGAACACCAATCTATCCCCGAGACGTGAGCATGAAAGCACCGGGATAGACTTTGCCCTTGCCTGAATCCAACGACCTGGCCCACAGACTTGAAAACATCTATCAGCTGTTCTTCCCCCATGTTGTATGGCACATTTCCCACTGACGGACGGTAAGGTGAGTGCAAGAGGACACAGAGTACGACAAGAATCTCACCAAAGACAACTTTGCTCATTTTTGCTGTTGTTCGTTGCTCGTTGCTCGATGCCAGTGGCAGTCGCCCGCGTAGCTCAACCCCGACGGTCCGTGCGCGCCATCACTGATCACGTGCGTATAAGTATGGATACCTTAGCGCTCGTCTCCAAGTCTTTTCCAAGGAACAAGGAATGAGCATTGCTCAGAAAAAAAACACAAAAACAAGTACGTGAGCTGGAGATAAACGGAGCATCATAGCATTTTGCCTTGCCCTTGCGACTATCGGACGACTATTGGTCCATCCGCACTGTCCACAGACAATGCTCCTCACACAGCTTTCACCAACTGCTGCGGTCGCAGGCGCCAAGTCAAATCAGATGTCTTCGGTGAACACATCCTTCCGCCAGAACTAAATACTGGAGATCCACTCTCAACAATCGCATGATTTTCATAAAACGCAGTACACAGTACACAGAACCGTTTTACCGAGAAGAGACTCGCCTGTCATCGGGTTGCTACCCTCAACCCATGGGTGGAGATTCGAGTGGTGCATTCGCGAGAGCTCCAGAAGATTCCGGAGGTGGATACATCCCGTTGAATCGCGCACTAGTTCCACTTCATTGAAAACCGAAGGTCACCGAAATTCATGCTTGATTTTGCCTGGAGCACTTCGAGCCTGAGACCTATGACGACAGTTGTTGGACTAGGGGAATCTGGGGTGTTCTCACGAAGTCGAACCGCTTGACGGATGCCGGATCAGCCCGACTGTTTGGCTGTGCTTTTTTCGGAAGGCAATATTGTTGCCAGCCGAAAAGTCGGTTGGCCTCTCTCCGTGCGCAGCANGTCCTTCGTCACCTCTACGGCTGCACAAAACTGTCAATGCGAAGGCAGAGTTGTCGACGTTTCAACTCTTTGCCTTGTAATCTACTTCAAATGCTTAGCAAGGCTTTGGTGAGTAAGACATCGGGCTTTGCATTTTTTGAGATCCGCTACGCTTTGCGATTCCGAGTGCACTGCCTCGAGCACCACAATAGGCAGTTCACCCCCCAGCCTCTGACGGATCATGGCCTAGTCGTGGCTATGACTCAGATCTGGTTACACTGTTTCGATATCATATTTCCAATCCAGTCCGTGAGTCGGCCATAGTCACGGGCTCGCCTATAAAAAGGATCAACTCTGTGGAGAAGCGCCACAGAACACCCTCAAATTTAGCTTCAAAAGCCCAAAGGCACCCTCCCCTCTACTCTTACAACCACCACTCCCATGTCATCCAAAGCATCCCGTTCGTCCGCGCTCAACAATGCGGATATGGCGACCAACCCCATGTTTCAAAGGGCGGTGGAGCGAGTTGCGAACTTCAAATGTGCTCAAGCTATCCGGGCTGGTAGGCTAAGGCTCGTGCAAGAGCCAAATCCAGCGCTACCCATGCGATTCACACCAAGGTACGTCGTTGAACTTAATCCTCACTTAACTGCCTTTGTTCACCATCTTCCTCGCAGAATGGATCTCGTCGACGATCCCATTACTAATACTCGCATTGCGATCTTCGAACTACCAGGGATCAAGACTGCAGACGTGTCCCTTCAGATACAGAGAGGAAATCTTGTCATTACTGGCGAACGTCGTCCTCCACCAGCTGTACAGAAAGCTCTAGAGGCTGCCCGTACTTCGCTTTCTCGGAATCCTGTCGCGGCAGCCAACTCTATTGCAGCAGGGGACATGGCCGATGATTCCGAATCCTTGTCCAACCCTAGCCCAAACCCCTCTCTCGCCTTCCACGAACTGCGTTTTGGCCAGTTCGGTCGCGCTATTCCGGTCCCTGAAGGTATCAAGGTATGGAAGAGTTAGTTTATTTCCCACTGCTTCTCATTGACTCACTACTCTTTCTTTTGTTCGACTCTTTAGGAATCCGATGTTACGGCGGCTCTACAAGATGGGATGTTGACAGTCACTTGGCCCAAGAACCCTGCTGCCAGATCAGTCCAGAGTGCGACACCTCCTGTATCTCCTATCACAGGAACCGTTGCTCAATGAGGGGCTAACGCACACCATTTCCTTGCACGGAATCACCGAGTCAAACTCGACCTGAAACTCGAGGTCTGATTCAACTTGTCTGTCGCGCTTCCCGCTCTTTTCTTTTCTCCATCTGCGTTGTATATAACGGGCATACCTGGCCCTGTAGGACCCAAATTCGCTCACCTAGGGCTCAGGGGCACATCTTTTTTTGGTGGATTCTACCACGAACTATCTTTTTTTTGGGCATTCTTCATTTCGCATTCCGGCATGCACACGATCGTTCCGTATCATTATTACGCTTTCCACCACCACCCCCGTTTGTATCATAGCTATGGCCTCGGTGATTTTTCTTTCATTGTAGTCTTTATTGTACTCTAGATCGTTCGTTTCCCCACTCAGTTTTTACTCCTTGGACGCGACTTTAATGTAACTCATAGACACGGAATATACCCATTCTCTCCGCTCCTTTGACTGTGAGTCCGGACCATTAAAGTTTAACGCCGAGTCACCTTGTAATGCCATGTGTTGACTTCGTGCTGGCTCTTCTGCTGCACCTGCCGTTCCCCTCGGTCCCGACGGGAAGTCGTCTCGCAATTTGGCGGATGTAACGTATTTGTACCAGACGAGAGCAACAGTTGCCTAGCGCCCTTTCCAGTAATTGGAAAAGTTTTTTGTCAATTATCTTTCACCTCTATTTGTCGATCTGAGATGAACTACTGCCCTGCAACCATGGACGTACATCATTGTTACGTCTGTTACGTCGAAGTATCTTGCCTTCGCAAACTCAAAATTCGTCCTTGACGATCTTACGACCATGACTTGCCTGATTCGAAGCCATCTAACCGAGTCATCTGCGGCGCTCAATCGGCTATGTACTGCGCACACTCGACGCGTAGCACTGGCAGTGGCACGGCACGGTTTCATTGGTTGGGAGAACACGCCCTCCAATCAGAGAAGGTTTACGCAGTTACCAATTCATTCCATCTTGCAGTGGTTGGTGATTCGATGTTAATCACAGTTCGGCAGTTTTCACTGTTCCGGGCTTGTACAGAGCCCCTTTTCCATTCTCCTACTTTTCACCGCAAAACGAGTCGTCGGCTACATAATTGCGACCATAAGGTACCTTTGTAGGTTCCGTTAAAGGCGCATAGTATGTACCTGGCAGGTAGATTGTGACTGGATTTTGAAATTGTTTGTTCTACACATGCTCCCCGCAAACGGTACAACAGCATTTTTTCCTTCTATCCCGAAATTTTGTTTGTTCCGCACAGGAGTCAGTTCGAAATTTGAATATACAATTGTACACGGCTGGTGCAGGTATTTTACTTGACACATTCTCGACCAGACGTTCCGCAATATGACTTGTGCTCGAGGTTGTGCCATTCAGTGGCACTGAGGTGTATGTATTTGGCTTTGTGGGAGTCCGTTTACCAATGACTAAGGATGAGTCAAACAGCCATACGTAACACGAGCGCTGGCGTCTAGTTGGCGTTACATGTAAGCGCTGTGCACATTTCCGCGCATCTCTAATACAGTGGCTCATACATGAATTGCACGCGATCGCATTGCAATAAGGGGGTGCACAAATACGAAACTACCCTACGACACGTTCCACAAGGTTCATTGTAGCTGTAGAGAGGTGTACCCACGTAAATAGGGGGTCCATTCAAATGATTCCCGACTTTAACCGCAATCACAGCCAGAAACTGGAGTGTTTCACTGAAATCGGCACCGTCTACGAGAGATCGTCTACTTGATAGCTATACTTACTTCGGCCCCGGGATCTTTTCGAGGGTCTGCACCCGCAAATTAACCTTTGTGGAAGATGTGGCCCACAAACACGAATCGAGCAATTCGAACTTGATCGCCGAAAGTCGTACGGAGGAAGCGACAAGTCCACGAGACAGCCTATTGCAAGGACGGTAAAGAGCAGAGCAAGCTCATGGGGTCCGTAGCGAGTGGGGAATCGTTTATAGATGGCAGGAATCAATTCACTAATCAACTGCTGTCGCGATACGATGCTGAACAGCGCCCTATCAAGTGCCGGCAGGAAGCACTCGATCGAGCCTTGAATTAGCCGCACATCCTGAGAGTTGTGGGGACGAAACGGGAAGGAGAGATAACGGAGGTTGATAGCTGGGGGAAAGTAGGATGGATCTAGGATTTTCATTTAAGGAGGGTGATGACGGCAGATCGATTTGGTGCGACATCTGCGAGGAGCGCGTGAGCGTTGAGCCTCATGAATCAAGGACGTAACTTACCATTAATAGACTCTGTATGTGTCACCGTTGACCGCTGGGACACGGTCTACTTTGGTAACCACGGATGAAATATGGGTGGTATCAGGTGTCCTTTGCAACTGGGTGGCACCCTTGTCACCGATTGTCACAAATGGGCAGGCTTGGCCGTCGGTAGATGACCGCCTGGTCCCGCCATTGTATACCTTTTTTGTGCTTCCCCGCCTATTGTCAACGTGTTCATCACTTCACAATCAATGTATGGCAGTTATATAAGTACACAAACCCTCGATGATAAATAACATTGATGACTACAGAATAGTTAATTCTCTGCTGTAAACAATACGGTGTCCCCTCCAATAGCTTACAGTCGTTTGCACAATAAACTGCAGTACTTTTTTTTTTTTTTTGCGAGCAGTTGTGACCAAGTGATGCGTAGTGTCACGGTGGGCACGGTGGGGTCAATTGTTCCAACTGGTTACCCACCGTTGCCGACGCCATTTGCTGGCTGCTCGCTTCCCGTCCCTACCTTCCTGAGGCAGCCAACCGCCACGAACATGACGTATTTCAACCAGATTTAAATTTGGCAGCGTGACTGTTGGTCACAACTGCACGGAAAAAAAAAACAGTACTGCAGTTTATTTTGCAAACGACTGTAATGCTAGGAGCTTTGCAAAGAAATCAGGTTGACACAAGTAGTGACAAGGATTTGTAATCGGGTTGAAGAAACTTAAAGAAGGTTGGGAACGTAATTGTCTATTTGTCCAATTATCAGTGGCGATGCATGTGGCAAAGCGGCGACTGTCGGTGTCACAGTTGAACGTTGAACGTGAAAACTGCCATAATCATATCTTACCTATAACAGTATTTATCGTCAAAAATTCTCGGTTTCACCCAAAAACACCTGAAAACGTGCCTGCAGTCCTAGGTTCCACCGGTTTGCTAAGCTTTTAGGTCTGTAGTTCAGGTTTTGATGGGAAACTCACTCTACAGTCAAGGTTCGATCGACGTACCGTGATGGTCACAGGCTCACATCCCGCCGTTATAGCCCGATGGGGT
>SDEE01000388.1:0-45757 GCA_004126415.1 Candolleomyces aberdarensis
TCGAGCTTTTATTCGTACTAAACTATGTAGTTTATATACTACTCGAATATGTGACTGTAACATCACACTGTGTCCCTGAGTGGTCTGTGCACTACAGATGACTGAGCATTGCGTGCTTAAGATGTGCTCAAGCTGAGTGAGCTTATGACGCACAACAATGCTGAAGAACTATGAGAAGAACAATCTGTCTACTTAATATGCGGTATAACTATGTAATACTAATTAAGTGATTGATCCGTTGTATAAGCGCTGGGACAAGCGCCTATTTCACGTAAGTTCAACAGGAAGAACCGAAAAGAACCCCGAAAGAAATAAACATCAGCCCACCGAAACCGTTTACCGGAAAACGATCCAAATTCGAAAACTTCCTAGACGACACCAAAGTTTACCTCAAAATCAATGATCTTATCTACGACACGGACGAAAAGAAAGTGGCCTTCCTCTTATCTAAATTTCAAGAAGGAGAACCAGCGTTATGGAAATCCGCCTTCTATAAGGACCACACACACGAAGACGGGACCATTTCACTGGGGACTTGGAATGAACTTTTCACGTCACTCAAAAGAGATTTCTCAGAAGTAGACGAAAAAGGAGACGCTTTACACGCCATACAGATTCTCAAACAAGAAGAAAAACCGGCGGAAGGACATATTTCCGAATTCAGAATCCTGGCCCATAAAGCAGGATTAATGAAGAAACCAAACCTTGCCACAGGAGAAGTTTACGATACCAAGACAGACAGAGGAGATATGTTACTGGTCTCCCTACTCCGGAACAGTCTAAACAAAAAACTGGTATCCGTGATCATCAAACAACCAGACCCACCTAAAGACTTCGATGAATGGGTGACCCATGCCATCAAGTTTGATAACATCTACTGAAGAACTCGAAGATTAGCAGGATTTGGGAAACCCGTGGTGCAAGTACACGCCATGACGGTCAAGGAAAGAGAAGAACGAAAAAGCAAAGGACTATGTTTTTATTGCGGTGGACCAGGCCACATGGCAAGAGAATGTCCAACGAAACCCTGGAGACCTCGAGGGAGAGGAGGATGGAATCCCAGAGGAGGATTCGGAGGAAGAGGACGCGGGCAGTGGGGTGGTTCTTGCCCTGAAACTCAAAACAATCAGGCAGAAGATCAAGCCAAATCGGCCATGACAAACATAAGGGCCATGACTTCCACAATGGACCACGATACATATGATTACTTCATGAGGCTGGCCTCAGAGGATTTTTAATACCGAGAACTACCTCCACGTTAGTATCTTGCACACTAGTTGTTCAATCTGTATTAGTAGAGGATAAATCTTTATGCATCCTTATTTATTTGTCAAACGAACAACAAAGCGTGGACATGGTTGCCCTCATCGACTGCAGAGCAGAAGGAATCTTTATCAACAAAGATTTTGCCAAAAGAAAAAACCTCCCGATCACTGCCCTCCAAACTCCGATCACGGCTTACAACGTAGACAGAACAAAGAATAAAGAAGGAACCATCACACACTTTACAAGGATGAAACTCACGATCAATGGAAAAACCAAGAGAACAGTTTTCTTACTAGCAGGCACAGGAAAACGAGAAGTAATTTTAGGATTACCTTGGTTAGAAAAAGAAAACCCAACGATAGATTGGAAAAATCGAACCTTAACATGGGAAAAAGAAATACTCATCCAAGCAAAAACCACCACCTCGCAAACGCTAGCAGAACAGCAAATGCCTAAAGAAACCAAACCTTTGGAAGAACAAATACCAGAAGAGTATCACAAATTTCTCGACATTTTCAACAAAGAAACTGCCAACAGGTTCCCAGAGTCAAGACCATGGGATCACAAAATTGAATTAAAAGAAGGATTCACCCCGAGAAAAGGAAAGAACTACCCACTATCATTAAAAGAAGACGGGGAGTTGGGAAAGTTTATCGAGGAAAATTTAGCAAAAGGATATATCAGAGCCTCTCAATCACCACAAGCAGCTCCTTTCTTTTTTGTAAAAAAGAAAGATGGAAAATTAAGACCAGTACAAGATTACCGATATCTCAACGAATGGACGGTAAAAAACGCATACCCAATACCACTAATACCGGAACTTATGGACAAAATCAAACATGCAAAATTCTTCACCAAACTCGATATCAGATGGGGTTATAATAATGTACGAATTCGAGACGGAGATCAATGGAAAGCAGCCTTTATTACCAACAGAGGCTTGTTCGAACCAACAGTCATGTACTTCGGATTAACCAACTCTCCGGCCACTTTTCAAAGCATGATGGATTCCATCTTTGAACAAGAGAAACTAGAAGGGATACTAGTTCTGTATATCGATGACATTCTTATATTCGGAGATACGGAAGAAGAATTAGAAGAAAGAACACGAAGAGTTCTCAGCAAATTAYGACAGAACRATCTATACCTGAAACCCAAAAAATGCAAATTTAAACAAACCAAAATAGACTTTCTAGGAGTTATTGTGGAACATAACAAATTATCTATGGATCCTATCAAAATCAAAGGATTGATGGACTGGCCAAGCCCCACGACTACCAAACAAGTACGGTCTTTTTTGGGATTCGGGAACTTTTACCGAAAATTCATCCGAGGGTACTCAGAAATTTCCGCACCTCTAAATCAATTAACAGGAAAAAATACCAAGTTCGAATGGAAAGAAAGGCATGAAGAAAGTTTCCAAAANCTAAAAAAAGCATTTACCACCGCCCCAGTTCTCCTCATGCCAGATCAGACAAAACCGTTTCAAGTAGAAGCAGACACCTCCAAACACGCCTCGGGAGCGGTGTTGACTCAAATTGACTCCAACGGAAACATTCACCCAGTAGCCTATCTATCCAAATCCTTCTCCGATACGGAGAAAAATTATGAAATTTATGATAGAGAACTACTAGCGATTATCCGAGCCCTCAGAGAATGGAGGCACTACCTAACAGGGACTCCTCACACAGTAGATATCTTCACGGATCACCTCAATCTTCAATATTTCAAAGATCCTCAAAAGCTCAACGGAGATGGATACCAGAATTGGCTCAGTACAATTACAAACTTCACCACTGAGCAGGGGTAAAAATGACTCAAGCAGATCCCCTATCAAGAAGACCGGATCATCACCCGGAAGAAGAAGAAAACGAAACAATTACCCTATTGCCAGAAAACATTTTTGTGCAGGCGTTACATGCCGACAGGGACGGAAACCTGTACGAACAGAGACTTCAGAAGGAAATAGCCCAGTGTCAACATTTTGATCAAGAAGCACTGGAAGTATTACAAACATTAAAAAAAGGGGCAGTACAAAAACCATGGGAAGTCATCAAGATCAAAGAAGGACTAATACTCAAAACAAAAGGAAGGATATATGTACCGGAAGACAGACTTCTCAGGAGAAAGATAGTCTCAAAATACCACGACTCTCTATCGGCGGGACATCCGGGACAACAAGGAACACTATTAAGACTCCAACACGACTATTATTGGCCAGGAATGGCAAAATTCTCAAATGACTATGTATGAGAATGTGCTATCTGTCAACAGTTGAAAATCAACTGAAGACCGACAAAACCACTGTTATTTCCAATAGAAGGATCCAAAGAAACCAGACCTTTTGCACAAATTTCCATAGATCTGATTACCGATCTACCCGGGTCCAAGGGATATGACTCAATCCTAGTCATAGTAGATCAAGGACTAACAAAAGGAGTTATCTTTACACCCTGTCATAAAACAATTACGGCGGAACAAGTGATGGAAATCCTGTTTCAAAAAGTCTTAACCCAATACGGAAGGCCCAACAAAGTTATCTCCGACAGAGGACCACAATTTATAGCCGAAGCATTCCAGAACGCCTTGAAACTTATGGTAATAGAACCTGCTCCTTCCACCGCTTACCACCCGCAAACCGATGGAGCCATGGAACAAGTAAATCAAGAAATACAAGCATATCTTACGATATTTTGCACCTCAACCCTGAAACATGGAGTCAGAGACTACCCGTGGCAGAATTCACGTACAACAGCAGGACCCACGCTGACAAGAAACTATCACCATTCGAATTACGCATGGGATATCTCCCACCGGCGATACCAACCGCAATTCCCGAGTCAAAGTTTCCGAGTAACAAAGAAAGGTTCCGAAATATTGAAGCAGGAAGAAATGAAGCCCTTGCGGCTCACGAACTAAATGAAAGAACGATATCAGAAAGAATACAAACCCTTCCAGAAAGAACAGAAAGTATGGCTAGATTCAAGGAATCTGGCTCTACCCTATCAATCAAGAAAAATTGCGCCTAAACAAGAAGGACCTTTCAAAATCCAAGAAGTCTTAGGACCCGTCACCTACAAACTGGAATTACCACGAAGATGGAGAATTCACAATGTGTTTCATGCGACCCTTCTATCCCCGTATACGGAAACAGAGGCCCATGGCCCAAATTTCATCGAACCAACCCCCGACATCATCGAAGGAGAAGAAGAGTTTGAAGTAGAGGCAATCTTAGATTCCAGGCGAAAAGGGAAAGGAATGGAATACTTACTAAGATGGAAAGGACGTCCGACGTTGGAAGACAGCTGGGAACCCGAGTCAAATCTGACTCATACATCAGAACTTCTAGAAGAATATCGAAACAATAGAAGGAACTGGAACAATAGGAAGGCCAAAAGGAAATACTCAAAAAGGAAGTCAAACCAAACAATACCCGACGCAAAAAGTACTATAAGAACAAGAAAGACAGAACGAAGAAAAGACAACCTAGCTCTACTAAGCAATTCACTCCAACCACCCAAACCACCAACCAAACCAACCTCAACCTTACCGTCAACCCCTTCCATTTTAAATATGCCTGCTCAACGATCCACCAAAACCCTCTTCACCTACCCCGTCAAAGGCAAAGAATCTTGCCGATTCCCCTTCGACAAGACCATTCGAACCGCTGATACGACTCAGCCCACCTCTTAGGTGGGTGGATATTGATGAGCYGCTCCACCTTAAGGTATGCTGAGCCACCTGGCTCATCCACTACTGGCTCACCCTGGCTCATTATTTACATGAGCCATGGGAGCCACTTGGAGCCATTTGTGAGCCACTTGTGAGCCATTATGAGCCAGTGTCTGGGGTCTTGGCATCAATAATTCAGCAAGGCTGTTTGTGAACCTGCTTTGAATAAACAGTCATTGAGGTGTGCCCTGGTGGCTCACCCACTGGACCCTGATGGCTYACCCACTGAACCCTGGTGGCTCACCCACTGGACCCTGGTGGCTCGCCCACTGGACCCTGATGGCTCACCCACTGGACCCTGATGGCTCACCCACTAAGCCCTAGTGGCTCACCCACTTGGCTTGGCATTTTGATGCCATCAATACAAAATCTGATGTTAAGCTTTGAGCAATTGGAGACTTAATACCTAGATTCATGACATCTTTGATGGTGCCTGTGCCTGTGATGTCATTGATGGTATCTGTACCTGATTTGCATATGATGTCATGATTTGCATGATGTCATAATCTGCAAACCTCATTTAGATAAGAAGCTAAACTAATGTTTGGCTTGTATTTTCTTTAGTTCTTGGCTGATAAGAATGATCTGAACATCATCAGAAAGCTAAAATTGCAAGACAACACTACTATTTTTTTCTAGACCATAAATTTCACAGTATGACTAAAATTATCAAAGAAAGAGTAGATTCTCTCATAATTTCTGCTGTAAAGATTCATATAGATGTAATTAATTACACAAAGCCTTGAGATATTCATGTATGCTATTTGAGGCATTTCATAGACTCAAACTTGTCCTGATTCACAAGCTGTAAATTGAAATTTCTCCATAGCCTCTCTATTAAACAAAGCAAAGGAAATGCATGAATTTGTCACAGATGGTAATACCCTGATTCTAAAGAAATTTTTCATTCATTTCTCTATTCATTCAAAGCCCTTGGAGCTAAAAAAAAAAAAGCACTATTTGTAAAGTTACTGGCAAATGTCTCTCAGATGCATAAACAGACTGTGTTTTTGATATTCCAAAAGCTGAGAATACACAAAATAGCGAATAAAGCTCATATTTGCAATTGTATCAACTGAATGAACAAAATACATTTTACTTCAAGAGAAACAGAGTAGATTTGAGTGAGATATGAGTGAAATGGTGTCTAATGTACCAGATTGATGTAACATCAATGTGTCTATGATATTTTGATGTGCATTAACACCCATTTCATTCATAACTTCAGATGTATTCCACCAATCTTCATGGGGTTTTTTGAATTGAGTAGTAGCAAGAAAGGTCAGTCTAGATATACCTTTATCAGTAATTTAGCTTTCCATCTGGATCAGTAAATACCAAATTATCATATTTGAACTCTGCACCAAAATTAATTTATAATGCCATCTGCCATTGGCATATTGCAGCTAGCTGATTCATTGGATATCATTTGGAGGTACATAAGAATTTGAATTTGTACTTTCATAAGCCATAACTCAGAAGGGAGAAAGTACTTTACCCTATAAATTGTTTTGTTTGAATAAAATTAAATTTGTGATTTGAATGATAATAATAGAGAACAAGAGCAAGAAATAGACATCCAAGAAATATAGATAACCTCCAAAAGGTATTTGAAATCAAAAGTAAAGACCAGCTTGCAACAGCATACTGTAGAGCAAAAAGAAGATCAGGTTTTGGCATATTTTCGAAAAATTGTGTGGTTTTTGCCACTTTCTAGTCTAGGAAAAATTGACAGGGCTGTCACATTGCCACAGTTATGTCTGTATCAATTTTAGCTTTCTAATGATACCCAAATCATTCTTATCAGCCAAGAACTAAGGATAGTACGAAGCAAACATTAGTTCAGCCCTTTATCTAAATGAGGTTTGCAGATCATGACATCATGTAAATCATGACATCATATGTAAATCAGGTACAGGCACCATCAATTGCATGATATAAATCAAGATATCATATATTGATCAGATCCAGGTACCATCAATAACATTCCAGGCACAGGCACCATCAATGATGTCATAAATCTAGATACTAAAACTCAACCTTAGATTTATATTGATGGCATCAAAATGCCAAGCCAAGTGGGTGAGCCATGTAGTGTATGGCTCACCCACTTGAGCAAGGTGGCTTGCCCACTTGAGCTAGGTGGCTCACCCACTTGACCAAGGTGGCTCACCCACTTGAGCTAGGTGGCTCGCCCACTTGAGTAAGGTGGCTCACCCATTTGAGCTAAGTGGCTCATCCACAAAAGCACCACTGGGTGAGCCATTTGACCCAGGACCCCAGACACCTATGGCAGCTGTGAGCCAGTAGTGAGCCAGTAGTGAGCCAGTAGTGAGCCAGTAATGAGCCAGTTTGAGCCATTGGAACCTGGCTCACCCATTATGGATGAGCCAACTGTGGATGAGCCAGGTGGCTCAGCATACCTTAAGGTGGAGTGGCTCACCAATATTCACTCACCTAAGAGGTGGGCTGAGCCAGGTGACTGAGGTGCCGCTATGTGGCACCTACACGTCAGCCGCAGGCTGCCCGGCCCACTCACTACGTTGAAACTACTAGGAACTACGAGCATGACACTCGCGGCGCCCCGTTGTTAATGACCCAGCAACAGATCATTGTCCCAGCTTCGCCTACGAAGAGGTCTGGTCCTGCATTGTCTACATGTGTCGACGCAACACCTGCCGAGGGTCATACAGCTGTAGGTGGTGACCCTCAAGCGGGTTTCAGAGACCCTTTCGAGGAATTCCCGCCACTTGTGGATGACGATGACTCGGAAGACGCAGGAGAGTGGGAAGACGAAGAAAAAGTTGACGACGCAGGTGCATCAGCGCCTGGGAAGCGGAAGCGTCGACGAGGAGTGCGTCCCCTTTTTTTTTCGGATCACCAGGCACTGACATTGCATAGGACCGGCCTTTTCTCTATTTTAGCCTCAAAATACCTACAATTGTCAAAGAAATCCTTCGCCTGGAAGGGACAGGATGCGCTCAGGACGATGTTGTCCCTTGTTCCTTGTGCACGACCTCCCTTGAACCGACGGCTGTCCACCGATGCCGAGATTGCCACGTACTTGGGTTGCTGTGCACGTCCTGCATGGTCCACGCCCATGCACCCAACCCGTTGCATCGGATAGAGGTCAGTCTCCATAGGTTCCATCCTTGCCTGATACTAGCACTCACATTCTTCTCCAGACGTGGACCGGCACCTATTTTGCTCGGAGCTCGCTGAAGACTCTGGGCCTTCGCATTCAGCTCAATCACCCCACGGGCGAACGATGTATCAAGCCTGAAGCCGCAGACAACAACACCTTCACCATCATCGACTCCGACGGTTTACATGTCGTGGCGCTGGACTTTTGTGGGTGCCACCTGGCGGTGCCCCGCGTGCAGCAGCTTTTGCGCCGGCGCCTCTTCCCGGCAACGACCATCCACCCAAGGACAGCCTCAACGTTCCGGGTGTTGGAGACATTCCAGATGTTATCCTTCACTTCTAAGGTGTCAGGATATGATTTCTTGCGGGCCATTGAGAGGCGCACTGACAACACGGGCAGCGCTGGCATCCCGGTACGTGGTCATCCCCACTTGGTCTCACTCAGCCTGACTGGTATTTGTTTACAGTCTCGCTATAAGTCGTTCATGCGTACAGTGCGTGAATGGAGACATGTACGTCTGCTCAAGCGGCGAGGTTGTGGTCTAGGCCCTCTTGAAAACTTAAGTATGGAGGCTGGCTCCTGCGCTGTCCTCTGCCCAGCCTGTCCCTATCCTGGGATCAATCTCCCAGATGAGTGGGAGAATATACCTGTCTCGGAGCAGTGAGTCACCTGGTCAGAGTAGTGGGACATTGCTGACCTTTTGTTAGATGGAAACACGCTCTATTCCTGGGGATCGATGCCAACTTCCGGCTGCGTCGGAACAATGTCTCGAATGAAGAAAATGACCCAAGCCTTAACAAAGGCTGCGGGTACATTGTCGAGGAAACAGCCTATAAGAAGCATCTAGCCGAGTTTGACAGCAAAGTGGGTGAGGACAAGAGCAGCTGCAGCAACCACGACACCATAAAATCGGCCACAATCCGAGGTGGACGAGGCTGTGCTGCAAGTGGTATGGGCAGTGCTCAGTGCGCCCGTCACGACATGAAACGCCCCTGTGGAGTCGGCGACCTTCAAAAGGGGGAACGGTGAGTGTAATTTCATCTCGCACCGTTTCATTGGCATTGACATAAAATAGATATATCAACATGGACTATGTGTTTCTCTCGACCATCTCCCAGAACGTCCCTCCATGCCTAGTCATTTCTTACGACATTGCGTGTCAGTGGGGCTTGCATTTGGTGGATCGATGTCAGGTGTACGGGGACAATCCCCTTACGAGATCACCGCCCATGAAGCTGACATTTGCAGTGCCAAAATTCCATCTCCCGGCCCATGTCCAGACGTGTCAGCTCAAATATTCGTTCAACCGGCTGCCAAAAGTGGGGCGGACAGACGGGGAATCACCTGAGCGACTCTGGTCTATTTTCAACGCGCTGGCATACAGCACTCGAGAGATGGGTCCAGGGTCACGGCGTGATACCCTTGACGATAGCTTCGGTGACCACAACTGGGCTAAAATTACAAAGTTTGGTGAGTCTTTTTTTTTTTGCTAGTGGGGGAGATTTTCACTAACGGGGTAAACTGGGCAGCCTCGACCTTCAAGGATCGCGGCGATGAAGCAATTGCCATGAGGAAGAAACAGGTGGCCAGATTTTTGGACTACTCAGCATCGTTGCCAGCCAAAGCTGTGAATTGCTGGACCAAGGAGATCCAGAGGTGGGAGGTTGATGACTCGAAACCAAATCCTTTTGTTGATCCGAACGGTGGGTGGCTTCCTTTTTTTATGAGCTGAATTGACATAATTTCTTTTAGTTATCACCGAGCACTCCATCCGTTTTGAGCTAGCGAAAGAGGACAGTGCTGCTGTGAAGCGCGGCGAGGCTATCTTGATGCACAAAGATTCCAGCCCGAGCTTGATGGTGTTTCAAGGCATTCAGATCGAGAAAATACAGTGCGTATATCTTTTGCTCTGGTTGCGTCTGTCATTCTGATTTTATTAAATCGTGTTTTTTACAGACGTGATCGGAAGATCAAGGCCCAGGACCTTGGGCCTCATGCCACCGAGTTGGCAAGAGCTAACTGGGAGGAGGCCGGCCACGCACTCCAGCGCCGCATCAACAGTTGGATGGTGACGCAGCATCTGTACCTCCCGCAGGTGGCCGCTATGCGGAAGATTGAGGAGGAAGAGGGGGATCCCATGGAATGCGAGGTTGAAGACGTCCCTCTCCTCCTGCCATCATCGATAACAACGAGTTCCGGGATCGACCTCCGATTTTTCCAGGTTGAAATGAAGTATTGGCAGGCCCAGGCAAGCTCGGCGTTGGGCCAGCTCCGTGGTCTCCTCCTCTCGCGTTCGCAGTTGTGGAACTCTAAAAAGAAGTATTCACATGGCCAAGGACAGAATACCCGCAGCCACGCCCTTATTGGATCAGTGCAACAGAAGATCGACGACACAGTCAAGCTGTACCGTGACGTACATCTGTGTATGAGAAGATTAGGGAATGCCCTGGGCACGACGTTGTGGGAGTTGGAGTTCCCCCCACTTCAGGACGACGATGTTCGTGGCCTCAGTGATGATTTCGATGGCGGGGAGGGGTATAAAGGGTTGACGTGGATCTGGATGGTCCAGGGAGTGGCGAATACGCAAGGGGACAGTAAGGCTTCGGATCAGAGTTCTCTCAGGACAGGTGCGCGTTATATTTTTTTATTTGGTTTATACTGATATCTGGGCTGCAGAACTCCGCGTGGAGTGGTGTAAACACTGAGCCCGGGCACACCGATGGCAGGAAGAATGTCTCCTGCTGGCGGAGGAGATGCGTTGTGTGGGAAGGTTTTTCAAACACGAAGTAGAGATGTGGCTAGGTTATGCCGCCAGCACGGTTTCAGCATCGAAGGCCGTAGCCACGACAGATCCCGTCACTGCCAGGAACCAGCACGAGGCCAATATCGACAACAAAGGGCGCGCCGCTTATTGTTTTCGTCAAGCCGCAATTCGGGAAGGGATGTGGGCCCATATGACGACAAGGTGGAAAGATTTAGAGGGCAAGTTGGATAGGATGGAATTGGAGGGGGATTTTGCAAGCTACGGGTTCCCGTCGTTGTCAGCCCACGTTCTAGCTGAGTGCACGAGGGTAGTGCCGGACAAGGAATTGTCAGCTTCGGATGAGGAAAGTGACAGGGGTATGGAGCCAGCAGATGAATCGCACTAGGATGTCTGTTTATGTTTGCACCTTTTGTATGTTTTTCCGTAGCCTTATGTTTTTTTTTGAGTCAGGAAAGTGACGGGAAGTCTGTTTATGTTTTGCGACTTTTCTATGTTTTTCCGTAGCCTTATGTTTTTTTTCGTCTTGCATTGTGTATTTTGACAAGACAACATACCCAATTTGATGCGGGGGACAGGCCAGACCCAATGACAGGCCACAGACCCAATTTGATGCGGGGGACAGGCTTCTCGGACATCTGGCTGAATCGGACATCTGGCTGAAAAGAGACATCGGGATCAAGGCACTTTATTTATAGCGGGACGATCCAAACTGGAGGTGTATTGGCAGTAGACAGGGTGGCCAGGCTGGGTAATACGCAAGGATTATAGATAAACCACAGGGATGCTGCCCTGGCTTTATAATTACACCATGCTGGGTATTGCCTTGGCTTGTAGACACACCTGCCAGCCAGTGGTGGGTAGCTACTCTCGAGTACGGCATCATCGTATCATTGTTGTTTTATCTTACTTTGCGTTTATCTGCGAATCTATCAGTTTTTCTGCTCAATATTTCACTCGGCGTGAACTATCTTGCAACTTGGAACTTAGGAACTCAACCAGTCATAAGGATTGACTACTTTGAGACTTGGGAACTTTAACTAGGTGTACATCAGGGTACCTTAGTATTTTGTGGAAGTTTAAGAAGAGAGAACTGGGATACCACGTATTCTTAATTCACTCTATAACCCCCACTTACTCGCACTTGACTTCGTGCGGCCTTACTCACACGACGCTTCGCTTCGCACTGCCTGTGACTTAGGTTGTGTGTGTTGTTTGGTGTGTTGTGTTTCGAGCTCGGCGGCACCGATCTCATCAGCGGTTTGGTGAGAATGTCGACAAGAGGACGGTGGAGAAGGTGTTGGGTGCCGTCGCTGCAATCTTGGGGTCCGGAGCGGCTGAAGATAACGGTAATGATAAGAATACTAGGAGTGGGCTTGATGTGGAGAAGGGAAGGGACGGAGGAGGATGGAGAAGGCTCGAGGAGTTGGAGGTGTCGTTTAGGACCAAGGTGGCGTTGATGCCTGGGATGGAAGAGGTGTGTAGTATCTCCTTCTCCATTTTTCGTTCTCCTCTTCTTTTCTTTTGTCTATCCGCTTTGTGATTCACAGTTACTGACGGTAATCTCCGTATGAACAGACGCTCTACAAATCCCTCCAAACGACCCTCCCTCGATACACCCACCTCCGCAAACTCTCTCTCAACTTCCCATCAAGCACCAGCCCCCGCAAAAACTCTGTTTCTTTCCTCTTAACGCCACCAATCGCACCGCCGATGGAGCTGGAAGTTGCGTTGAAGGGCGATACGGTGTTCAGGTTCCCTGCGCCACCTCCATCGCCTTTGCCCTCACCGTCCTCAGTCGCAGGGCAGGGAGCTACGCAACAGCAAGCTCGGTACTTGAAGAGTTCTTATCCGATACAGCCTATCGTTGCAGGTGCTTTGACCGCCATATACCCCAGCTTTGATACTATTCGTGGAACCTCAACGACGAAGCGGATGTCGCTGTTCAACGTTAACGGTGTCTCGGATCAGGATAAGGTTCCAAGGGTGGTTGAAGGAATTTGGGGTGAGGGACAGGAACAATTCGAGCAGGAGGATGGGTTGAGTGCGAAGGACAAGGTGAGGCTCGAGATGTGGACGAAGCAGTGTCCCAGCTTGAGGTGATCGTCTTACCGGGTGGGGTGGTTTATGAGGTTCCGGTGACAACACCAGCACCAACAACGGTAATTGCTCCATCCCCCTCGTCAGCATCGACATTGTCTACTTTCGCCTCCGCTCCTCCGAGTGCATCTCCTTCCGCTGATCCGACTCATGTATGCAGACCCCTAGAAAATCGCGAAATACTATTATTTTGCTTCGGAAGAGTTTCTGAACCAAGGACTAGTTGGCGGTAACGACTAAGAGGTTATGGCTTGTCTTCGGAACGATGCAGAACAGAGAGTCAAAGTGTGCCCTGGCTTTTGACTTAGCAGTCTTCAGAAACATGGCTCAGCGACTTAAGTAGGACAGTTCGGCAGTGGTACTTGAAGATTATGGAGGCCCTGCGAGCGTATCTGAAAGATAGAGAAGAGCTTCGGAACCAATCCTACGCGCCTGACCTGGCGAGGGACGGCGTAGGAAGAAGGTCTGCGCACTACAAGGGACATTCGCCCTGACATTCGCTAAGTGGAAGGTGTAACGTCACTCTGTGGCTTCGAGGAAGTGATGGCAAATCCGTTAAGTCATTTAAACGTGACAGTTACCTGATTCGGAAGTAGGAACAACTCGGTTGGAGATCTTCTGAAGAGCCGACCTGTCCTATGAACCGGTGCGGAATGATGATGGTGCCCGAGGGTTCAACTCGGAACCATAAATAGACATCCGGGTTATCAGCCGAACCCAAGGCAAGGAGCATATGGCGTCCGGAGAAATATGGAGTGCTAAGAGATGAAGATACACTGTGATGAAGGCTTGGAATAGCACCCAGGCTAGCCGGATAGACGGAAGAGAGCTCGGGACAGCAGTTACCGACTTCCAAAGCTATTCCGAATCATTTGTGCATGTGGAGACAAGAGTTGCCGCATCGGCGGAGGGTTCCGAATGAGTCTCGGCCTAGTTCTGGATCCAGGATACCCTCATGTGATTATTTATTCTTAGGCTCTTTGGTTTTGTGTGTCTGTAGCTTTGTTTGTCTTGTCTATGTTTACCAAACTAACTTATTGTATTTAAGATGGGGTTTTAGTAGTAGGATCGATATAGCGGGTAGCTAGCGTTGTATTTTGCGTCCGGGTCCATGTTACCCACCAAATCTACAAGAGCCTTTCTGTTATCTTTTGCGTGTTTAAGTTCAGAAGTCGTTCGGAGGCCGTGTCCTCAGCATGTGCACAGAGTTATATCGTGTCGAGACCATGTTCTCACTTCTGAAGTCGAAAGTGTTTATCGTCGAACTTGTTGCCTACGAAGTTTATCTTCCAAAGCAGTAATATCGAACCTGGTTGAGCCTTAGTTCCCCCCTCGAACTTGCGATTGCAAAGTTTATGTTCTGAAGCCTTAGTCCACATCGACTTAGAGCTTTTCACTATACCCTTGCCCGCCTCTTATCTTCCGAAGATACTTGGTGTGTTGTTGTTGTGTGTGTTGGTGTTAGAGTTTGGTTCTTCAGTCTTGTTGGATTTCGTGCCCTAGAACGCGACCTGCGCATCACCACCGCTGCACCTCCGAGTGCGGCTGCGAGCCTGCCCCTGAGCTCAGCGTCCCCGAAACCTCCGTCGCTATCTCCCCGATTCACCTTGTCCTTGTCCTCTTCCCCTTCAATCTCCTCTCGATCTCCGTCTCCATCGACGAGCCCCCCTCCGCCTCCGTACTCGCGCCACCAAAGCCCGGCACCGAGCAGTTCGCCCGTCCTACCATCCCCTCAGACTCCAGCTATAGCTCGTTCGAGCTCGAAACCCCGCCCTATAAGCACCTTCMATCCGAGTCTCAGATATTCCCGACCCCTTCCATCGCCTCCCTCATCCCCACTCCCACCTCTCCCACCTCTCCCTCCACCTCTGCAAGCTCTGAACGGGACTCTCCAGATTCAGAGAGCGAGGTCGATACCCGGGCTGAGCGTCGTCGGCAGCAGCAGCTCTAGTAATAGTCTGCTCAGGACACCGGGCAGTGAGTTTGGGGATTCACCTAGTGGGTTCGGCCCTGCGCGCTTCATATCGTTGCCGCCTTCGCCTGTTATGCGGCCGGGGATGAATGCCTCGGATACTTCTTTGAGGTCTCCGATGGTGATATCGACGACGAGTAGTCCGGTGGGGCAAGCTGGGATGCCGTCGTCTAGTCCGGTGGTTGTTGGGAGGCGGTGAGCATAACTTGTCTCGCTGGTATTTATGTACTGCAGATCTGTGGGCGGGCAGCTCGCTGGTGTAAGGTCCCTTTCAGTCGTCCGCTCTGATGTCGTCGATCCTTTGATCAACTCATTGCTTTTTTCTCCTCTCCTCTTCTCTACTTGGATTCCTTTTTCGTCTTTCTCTTCTTCTCCCCGGTTCACGTTCACTGACTATCTGGATATCTTTCCTCTCTGTCTCTCTTTCCTTTCAATTGTGGAACACACTATAATGCTTTATATACCTCAGTTCTCTGCTCTCTGCCACTACTACACGTGTTGATAGATATCATCACTGTCTTTACTGCTCTTACTTTGTTACTGTCATTACTACTATCTCATGGATAGGTCCATCCAAGGAGTCATCAAGTCATTCATATTACCTATAATGCTACATACCAATTTCCCTCTCCCTCCCAGACTATATGGTTGCTTGTAATAGTACCTACTGCATGTATAGGAGTTGTAGGCTGGTTCGATAATTTTACTCCTGCAGGTCTGTTGTTTGTGCTGGGCTATGATTGGACTACCACTGAGCTAAGCTTCAACCTCTTTGTTCGGTTGTCAGGTGGCTATCTCGAGACTCTCTAGCTGCATCTACTGACTAGTATCACATACCATACAATAAGACTCAAACACCTGATGCTGGTTTCCCATGCCATGATTCCCTTTGGTTGAAAACCTGCTACACTTGTTGAGAAAAGAGGCCCATGAATTTGGGATTAGCTTTTTCAAAATCATCCCGTTAACAATATTCACTGCTGTGATCCAACTCTTCTGCATTCAGCAAGATTGTTGCAAAATGCATACTTGGATTAGAAAATCTTGATACTATTCTGCATTGGGCCAAAATGTGATGCAAAATGCAATCATTTGTCTTTTGTGGTCTGCAATACATGGAATCTGGCATTTTGTAGACAGTAGTATGCAAATAATTGTCTTTTGTGTGCTGCAAGAGGTTTTTCAGAAACTAAGATTCTTTGGATTCATTGTGCATGCATTTTGCAGACTGCAAAAAAGTTGGATCCCAGCAGTGATTGGCATCAAGATGTTGGCTAATCTCTAAGCTATCAAAAAGATTGCTAGCCCATGGAGGACAACAAAAGGCATGTGTAAATCCTACCTTTTTTCCAATGTCTCAGGATTGACTAGAATTCGCTGTATCACCTTGCATTGCAGCTAGCTAAGAAACAATAGAGCCAGCATTATGGTTGGCTGTTTGCACATTTATTATCTGCAAATAGTACGTTCCCCACTTGATAACTTTCATCTCTTATCTAATCTTAACCTGGAGCTTGCACGCTTGAACCCATCTCATTCTGTTTCTTCTATATAGTGAACAGGTCTCAAGTACAACAAACAGCTTCACAGTGGTCAGATGAATCAATTTTGACAAGTTGGTAACAGGAACCCCCTTAGAGACCCCAGAATATGCTGCACTGATGGCCCACTTACCCCAATTTTATTAGATCTGCCTATATCTACAACAACAGGAGTCCATCTGATTTGTTAAGGAAAGGCCAGGGCAAGGGGATGGTAAGTGTAAGCAGTATATCAGAGAGAGAAAAGTATTGAATGGAAATGACTGTAAATAGGCTTATTAGAAAGTACTCTTACCATTAATGATTACTTTGGCTGCATGAGGTCAACTGGCATATGGGTTGCAAACTGGCCATCAAGATGAGGGATTGGAGGCAAGAGTAGTGGCTGTGCTGCATTAAAAGATGTTTTGCACAGAATGAAAAGTTTTATGTAGCTAAAAGTTTTGCGTGGCTTGTCAAAGAAATTGCACAACAACACAATAGTTGGATGATGACTCAATAGTTTTGTGCAAACTCAAAGAAGTTGACACTACTCAAAATGGCCCAAATTTGTGCAAAAAATGTTTTTATTTGGGAATAATAAATGTGCAACAGCCAGCCATACAGCATTGGCTCACAATACAGCTTTTGATTTTTGTTTGTCTGTGGAGCTTATACAAACAAAAGTATGCCAAATACAACAGATGCTTCACTTCTCTATTCCTCACTCTACCTTCTATGTTAATTTGTTGTGCTCTTGTGGTGCTGTTGTTGAACCATAGTAATGTATCTCAGGTTGATTTGGTATAGCTTTGTTTGTACACACTCCACAGATAAACAAGAATTGAGAGTTGTGTTTCAAGCCAACTGGCTCTATTATTTACCAGTTAGCTGTGAGACATGGGAAAGAGAGCTTTGATGTTCAGAATCTTGAGATGGTGGGCTGGCTTGAGGGTCTGCAAGAAGCTTAAGCCTTCCAGAGCCACCTCCTTTTCTTCAGGAAAGGTTGACTGGTGCAAAAATAGTCTGAGGAAAACACAAAGGTTCCAAGGCATTTTTGACTTGAGTACTATAGGAGTTATGTGCCAAGATGGTGCCTCTGGCAACTGCAGCCATCACTCTGGCCACTGTTTTCTGCTGCTGCTCTAGTTCCAGTCAAAAATTCCTTGGAATCCACTCTGCAATGAAACAGCCAATTCACACAAGTTCAGTGAAATCAGGGAAATATTATGATAAGAAAAGGAATATTCTACAAGACAGCCTTGATAGTGTTGTGTAACCTTTGAACAACAGGGGTTGGCTGCTACTCACAGGTCAATTTTTGGATGTTGACAAATGTTCTGATTTGAGATTGAAAACAGGTACAAAAGACAAAACCAAATGACTAATTTGAATAGGATGGAAAAGCATAGCACTCAATCAACAGAAAAATGAGAAATATCAAGGACACAAACTTCGCCATTAGAAAGGCCTACTACAGCCACAGAAAATTGGGAATTGAAAGAAACAGATGTGACATTCCAGTTTGAAGGAAAAAAGATATGTGGAGTAGTGGATGAGCCCACAAAAGGAGGATCAAATAAAACAGAGTATAATCCAGAAGGAGCAGAGGAATCCCTGCAGTATATGTAAAAATGCAGGGATGTTTTGAAGTGAACACCAAGAAGAGAATTGTAATACACAGCTGCCAGAAGTGTGTGTAACTGGCTGTCCCACAGGTGCACTGTCTTGTCATAAGATGCAGAGGCCAGCCTCTGTCCATCAGGTGAAAAGGCAACATGCCTTACTGCATGAGAATGTCCTTCCAGAGTGGCAAGAGCAGCCCCTGTCTGGCTGTCCCACAGGCGCACTGTGTTGTCAGCAGATGCAGAGGCCAGCCTCTGTCCATCAGGTGAAAAGGCAACATGGCTTACTGCATCAGAATGTCCTTCCAGAGTGGCAAGAGCAGCCCCTGTTTGGCTGTCCCACAGGCGCACTGTGTTGTCATAAGATGCAGAGGCCAGTCTCTGTCCATTAGGAGAAATGGTGACACAGCTCACTGCTTTTTGATGACCATGCAAAACTGCAAGTTCTAGTGGCCATGATTGAGCCTTTCTAGTTACCACTTTTGCCCCTTTGACAGTGTTTGTATACAAGTTATGTATGCTTGATAACTCAGGTGCAAATGGAATGCATGACCAAAAAAGGTGTAGTGGTGAGTATCTGATGATATTGGCATTTAGCAAGATGAACCTTTGGCCATCTTCTAATGTCTTTTGAACCTCTTCTGTACCATTGGCTTCATTGCTTTTCTATGATTACAGTTAACATTATCCATTCAAAATTACTTTGAATTTACTTACCAAAGCAGTCAAAGCTGCCTGCATGATTGAGAATGCAGTATCCAATTGCCCAAGATATGCCAAAGCCTCAAACCAGTGCATTAGATATACAGTAGCAAACTGTTTGAGCAGTTGCTGGGTTTCTTTGTCAAAGAACTTGAGGTTGCTTTTGCCTAAATGTGTAGCCCAGTTACATGCAGCATACTTTAGCTCTTCAGTTAGCTTTTTTCTATTGAGCTCTGGCAGATTGGCAAGTTCTTTGTACTGATCTGCAATAGGAATCTGGCAGATATTGAAGCAAAGCTGTTGATTCATAGTTTCCAAACAGCATTTAGCCAACTGCAGATGATGTTTTGGCTCTTCAATACAGAACTCTTGAGGACAGACATCAGTGTTGGTTACAAAGTCAGGAAATGACTTGTGGTGAATTTTATATGTTGGATTGGGCCCATCATCAAAAGGTGCCAGAACTGAGTGCATGTTGCTCAAAATTGGCTCCAAGTTGGATGATTCTGGCCCCAGAAGCTTTTCTAAAGCTTTAATAGAGAGTGGATGCTGAAGAACAATGGTAGCACCAACAGCAGTTTGGAAATCAGCCAGCCACAAGTCCCAATCTTCAGATGGCTTCAGAATGTTCCTAGGGGTAACAATATCTAGAACCTTCCGATAGAGCTCAACCATTCCTTGCTTTGGCTTCAATCCCAAGATGCTAGTCAGGGTTTTTTCTGGACCCAGTCCCTGATGGCTTAATATAAGCTTTATAGCAGTAGAGGCAAAGATAAACAACCTGTTAGATAAACTAACAAGCTGCTCCTTCTGAGGCTTTTCAGGTGCCCAGGAGCTCCATTTGGTGCCCTTGAACACTTTTTGAATGTTTGAAGGGGACAGATAGTGGTCCAGATATAACTGGAGGTCTGAGTCTACAATCAATGCTTCAATGTCTTGAAGATGAAAGCAGTTAGCCAATGAAGTGCTTTGGTATTCAATCCTAAGCACCAGTTCTGGCCGAGTGGTGAGAAACACCTTGACATTTGGCAATTGGGAAACAGAGGAGATGATCAGAGATAGAATATCTGACCCATCTGGCTGTGCACACTCATCCAGAGCATCAAAGACAAACACAAGAGGTGTTGCTCTCTGCTTGAGCATGCCATTGAGAGGCTCAGCCACAAGAGTGGAGAACTGCTGTGCCATAATCTTGTGTAGGCTATCAGGATGATCATCAATGGCAGTAGCAATAGCTCTCCCATAGGATGCATCACAGCAAGCAAGCTGATAGGCAATAGTATGCACAAACCCAGCAGCTTGCTGTCGATCAGCATGGTCCCGGGAGAAAAAGAAGGTAGCCCCAAGAGAGTTGATAGCAGCAGCATGCTGGGCCACTGTCTTGGCCACAGTAGATTTCCCAATACCAGCAATACCATCAAGGACATAGATGGGCTTTCTAGTTTCCTGTCCTTCCAAGGCAGTGTTGCTCATCCAGCGGCCAATGCCAGCCAGGAGCTTCAGTCGGGTGCCTTCAAAGCATGGGTTGACCTTTGCAAGCTCCTGTGAGTCATATGCTGCACCAGGAACATGCTTCAGTTTATTCAGGGCCACAGACTATCACAATTGATTATGATTGTCAACACAATATCAATCGAAGAGTGCCAAAATACTCACTTTGAAATGGTTGTCAGTAGTAGCACAGAGTTGCACCATCCACCTTTTTTGATCTTGAACTGTCTTGTGAATGTCACCCAGGACAAGTGTGTGACCTTCAACTGTCTGGCGAACATCACTCAGGACAAGGGTACCTGAAATGAGATTCTCAATCTACAACATAAAATCACCATTAGCCACCACAATTCAAAGAGTAGAAGTGGATTTACCCAGAAACATTGCAAGATCCGATCCAGTTTCTCGTTGGCTTCATTTACAACCTCAGAGTTATCTTCGACCATCACATACGCAGCCATTCCCGTCGAATATTCCACCATCGTGGCCAGGAACGTATCGTGTATTCCCCTTGTATTAAACTTAGTAAGAGGTTCCTCGAGCTCGACAATATCAAACGTACTTGATGAGGCGGCCGATACTCTCCTTTAGCTCGGCCGACAATAACCTCTCGTCTCGCCCTTTAATCGCGTTCACGATACTCTCGTTGAGGAGGTCGCAACGCGCCTTCAAATCTTCCATTTCCTCTTTGTTCGATTTCGCTTGCTGCGCGTCGTTAGCAAGGGATATGGGTTGAAGGACAGACCAACCTACCTCGAAGACGTCGATAATCTTCAAAAGAGCCTCAGCGGGGCCTTTGAACGGATCCGGGATGAACGGAACAGCTCCCGAAAGAGTCATTTTCAAAGCCTGCGCAACAATGGGCCAGGTTTTGCCAGTGGAGGCCTTGGTAGACGCTTCCGAGGCCCCACGACTTCCCGCTCCCTTCTCCTTTGGCCCAACTTTACGCTTGAAGGCATCGAGAGTCTTATCGATCTTCTTCTCCACCCTGGACAAGAACCGCCGGGTGCCGCTCGAAGGTCGACTCCCACTAGCGCCGACGGGCGTCGCAGTGTCAGACGCAATCGGGGTATTACGCTCCGAATCGCCGGCGGTGTTGCTTCCATGAGTTTCCGTAGCTCCAGACATTGTGTTTGTTTGATGAAAAGGTTGAGTTGAATCGCAAGAGTTCGCAGTGGGTGGTAAGTCCAAGTGATGGTAGCGGTTCAAGGAGAGGAGATAGAGGCAATCGGTGATCATCGATGCTGTGCGTGAGAGCCCGCTCGAAGCCTCGTGACCTGGGCGCTTAGCTCGGAAATTGGGGCGTGAAAGGAGAACAAGAGTTTCATCTAGCAAAGGTACATTGGAATATCTCATAACGACATGACCCATAAAATAATATACACAAATGTAGCGACTGAAGGGAGCTGCAAGACGTCGACGACGACTGCATGGCGGACCTCCAAAAGGAACAGAAGATTCCTAGCGTTTACACAAAAACCCCTGCCCGCAAACGCCCTCCAAAAAAAGCACCTGTTCGCACCGCCGTGGCGGTTTGGTCAGCCTGAGTCCAGTCATCAGGGGCTTGTACGACTGTACAATCAGATATGAAAAAAGAATAGAAATGAACACCCGGTTAGTAACGGGGTCAAGAAAGCCGAGAAGGAGAGGACGAAGTACAAGTGGGGTTGCAAGACTGCAGAGCCAAAGAATCGAACAAAGGTGAGCGAAGACGATGTCGTCTTCACGACTATCGGGATTGGTTAACGCCGCAGAGGAGAAGCCGTACTAGCCCACGCGTGCAGTGTACACGGTGTGCAGTATATCAACCACGATCTCACCAATACCTAGAAGCGAAGAACGGAAGACGAGTGAGCATCGATGTGCGAGTCAACCGACTGCTCGATAGAGGTTCGATATACGGTGGACGGCCGTCAGCCCGGCAATGAAGAACCTGAAATGTTAGTGGTGGTGCTGCGAGAGAGGCCTAGTGCTGATGCCAGTGAAATTCTTGGTGGCCTGGATGGTCGCGGAATTCTGCGGCGTCCATCTGCGAAGGGCCACATCAGCGTCAACAAAGAAATGGCGAGAAAATCAAGTGCAGCCACTCACTCAGCTAAAGCATTAGACACCTTCACCCATTCTGCGGGCTTCAGTGCCCTCCAGGCACCGACCGGGACCTCCACTTGTCATCCAGTTGGTGATGCCGTGGACGATGATATCGCTGCTCAAAAATCCATCGCGATTGGGCTACGCACACCATCATGATCAGCGCCAAGCAGGGCCCACGTAGAAGCGAGCTAGCGGCCCAGACGGACGTGCGGCAGGTTCACGGTTGACCACTGGGAATAAAGATCATATATCAGCGCTCGCACCAAGGAAGCCACAGCTTACGGGGCAGACGTACTCGGAGGGCGTCGTAAGGTTAGCCTTGTTCGTCCAGGTCAATCCTGTACGCTCATCAGCACCGCTATCGCTCCCACTTCTACCCTTCCAAAGTCTGGAAGTTGAACGCCGCCTCGATGAATCCGTATCGGTAAGTGATATCGAGGACGGCGTTCATAGCGTTGGCCTTCGCAGAGTTCACGTTGTAGTCGAAGGCGCTTGTTATGTGCGGTAGCTACGGTCGAGGACGAATCCGGAGGCTGGATGCGAGGTGATGGCCTGAAGAGGGCAAGAGTATATAGAGTGATTCATTGGAGCCGTTCAGACGCTGGGGGCATGTCATGCTGCAAATAATTCTGGTCCAGGCAGGTCGAGTCGGTGAGTACGGTACGTAGATGAATGGATTGATTCACTTACGGAGGCGGTCTGACTGAGTACTGAGCGAAGGCGGCCTTCTTCCAACGTAAGCATGTTTGGATGTAACGAAAAGAAGACGGAAGGGCTGCAACGGAGGTCGGATAATCGATACTGGTGGTGGTAGTAAGAAAGGACAGGACCGTGGGACCATGGTCTCTCCTCGCTCACTCATCTGTGGAACGCATCCTTCGATATAGCTCCATGCCCAACTTCTCTCCGCCTCTTCGTCACTTGGATACCACCTTCCCGAAGGGACATTTGGGAACTCGCAGAGGAAATCGTTGGACAGCGTAGGAAAGGTGCGAGAATTCACGGGCGTTCCTTTGATTCTCACTCAATTTCGTTCTTGCAGATGCGAACCGAGTCTTCGAGTGCCTGAAGACACCTCAAGCATCGCTCATGATTCGTCAAGTTGGCCCTCCTCAGCACCTAGCGACCTCGCTTCCCTGGTGTCACCGTCGCTCCACCATAAAGAAATGGCCGCCTCGCGTTCTACCACCTGGACGGCTCAGCTACCGATACCTTCCCTCCGATTCGATTCCTTCCTTCCTTCCTACCTCTTTTTGAGACGTCTCGGCGTTAGCAAGCGTACTCCAGAACTTCACGAATTCTCGTCTGCCCCATTCAACCAGCGTTCTTGACCCGGGTGTCGGGGACGCGGTCGCGGTTGGTCTTCCTCCGATTTGCACCAAGGAGTCCCACCATTATACGCTACAACTCGAAAATGGCGCTATGGTTCCGATGGATCCCCATGGGAATCTATCTATCCTCAGCATCTGCAGTCTTTCCCGCTGGCTTCATCTACCCCTGTGCCCGCTATCACGCGCGTTTTCCTCCGTGGGTCGCGTCAACCTCTATTCCAAGCCCGAACTCGACACTCTGTCGCCCTTGCAGCTTCAAAAACTGCTCCGGGTTGCTCGCTTCGAGGAAGGATTTGACCGACCTGGTGCAGGAATGCGTAAGCCAGACGTAGCCTTCCTTTCTTTCTTCTTTCCCCGTCATCCACTTCAAAGCCAACGAAGGATGATCACGACCGGCCGGTGTGCACGTACGAAGACCCCCGAGACGAAGACGATCACACCAACAGGTTGTTGCAACATTTGCACCCGCACTCCAACACATGTCAAACTTCATCAAGCCAATCCTTCCCAATTTCGACCCTCGCTCAGCACACCGCCTTCGGGCTTCGCAGTTTCACCTTCATGTACTCCAAGATGTCTGTGGAAGAATATCGGCACTCTTCACTTGGCTAGAGGCCAAATCAACGTGGTAGAGCTCAGGCTCTCGAGGTTAGACCATCCCACCAACGAGTTTCCCAATCAACCTCAAAATTCGACTTCGACACCACCTATTCACCAGCATCAGGCAAGACACTCAGTCCGCCTCCTCCAGTTCCGCTGAATGGTGGTACCGGCAGTCGGTCGATGACGACAGCACCTCTCTCACCCTACTTCCCCCAACTCCCGCCCCATTCACCCGTCAGCCCAGCTAGCGATAGTCATTACTTGGCCAGCCTACCCTCGCTGACGACTCTCCGCGCTACATCGGCTATCTTGGCTCTCCTCCAACCTTCCTCTCCACCTCTTCCCGCCGAGTTTTCGGCAGCATCGTCCGCATTCTCGCTGCCGGATACGAATACGACCAGGCATACGAACCATTCAACGAGGCGTTTGCGGAATGTGTATTTGGATATCAACACGACGCTCTATACGGGGTTGAGGCCTAACACTGTTATGGCTTCCCTTCGTGGGTGTGACGAAGCTTGGATTGCGGTTTGGTGAGAAGAGGACGATGGAGAAGGTTTTGGATGCCGTTGCTGCGATTTTGGGATCCGGGGCACCTGAAGATTACAGCACTCGTAATAATACTGAGGGTGGGAATGACGCGGAAAAGGGAGGGGAGGGAGGAGGATGCAGAGGGTTGGAAGGGTTGGATGTTTCGTTTACGACGAAGGTGGCGTTGATGCCTGGGACGAAAGAGGTGTGTACTTTGCTCAACTTTCTGTTTCTCTCGCTTTCTCTTTCTTTTTCTGTTTTGTGGGTTACACTGCTAACCATATTCTTCCGTCCCTCTCGTATGAACAGATACTCTACCAAACCCTCTAAACAACCCTCTCTCGATACACCCACATCCACAAACTCTCTCTCTCTCAACTTCCCATCAAGCGCCAGTCCTCGTGAAAGCCCTTTAGCTTTCCTAACACCACCAATCGTACCGTCGATGAAGCTCGAAGCTACGTTGGAGTGTGCTCGGGTTCCGTGCGCCGCCTCCCTCACCTTTGTCATCGCCGTTCTCGGTCGCAGGGCAAGGAGCTACGCAACAGCAGGCTCGATATTCGAAGACCTCGTACCCGATCCAACGGATCGCTGGTGGTGCCTCGACTGCCGTGTATCCGAGCTTTGACGCCGTAAGGGGAACATCAACGTCGAAGCGGATGTCGCTGCTCAATTTTAACGGTGACTCAGATCAGGATAAGGCTCTGGGAGTCGTTGAAAGGGCTTGGAATAAGGAACAGGGACAATTTGAGCAGGGGGATGGTGGGAAGTCGAGTGCAAAGGATAAGGCAAGGGTCGGGATGTGGACGAAGGAGTCCCTCAGTTTGAGGGTGCTTGTCTTGCCGGGTGAGGTGGTCTGGGAGGTCCCGGTGGCAGCAGCAGCAGCAAGACCAGGAGCGATCGCTGCGGCGTCGTTACAGTCCGCTTCAACAACCTCCTCCTCGTGTACTTTCGCCACTGCTTCCCACCGATCTGTGGAACGAGCTGCGCGGAACACTGAAATGACTGGAAGAATTCTAGCTCTATGCCCAACTTGACTGTCTAGATATCGCTCCCGTCACCTTCTCGAATGGATCTCTGGGAAACTCGCAGAGGAACTCGTTGAAAGGCATAGGAAGTGGTTGCAAAAGGTATGAGTCGATTTTTCTTCTCTTCCGCACTCACTCAAGTTCGTTCTTGCAGATGAGCTCCGAGTCCTGGTTTCAAGCATCACTCACCATAAATCAAGTTGCCCTGGTCTCTCTTCGCTCTCAAGTCTCACTCAACACGCGTCTTTCGATGCGTAGAACACTGAATTCTCTGCATCTTTGTCATCCGGAGATTACCTTCCCGGAAGGATCTCTGGGAAGAAGAAATTGTTGAGCAGCGTAGGAAGTGGTTGCAAAAGGTACGAGTATCCACAGGCATTCCTTCAATCCTTACTCAACCTCGAGTCTTGAAGTGCATGGAGTCTCCTGAAGCATTGCTCACCATTCATCAAGTTGCCCGTGCTCAGCCCTAGCAATCTCCCTTCCCTGGCGCCGCCGCCGAACCTCGTTTGCCTACGCACTCATTTCTACATCGAATAACCAGCGTGCTTGACCCGGATATCAGGCAACACGATCGCGGTCAATCTTCCTCCGATTTGCACACCAAGGAGTCTCACCATTCTACGCTAGTGGCATGGTTCTGATGAATCCTTACAAGAATCTATCTATCCTCAGCAATTGCAGTCTTTCCAGCCCATTTCATCACCATCGTCACCTTATCCGGTTCACCCAACATATCCCTACGGGTTCATTCTAGGTCTGACGCGAAGGCCTACTTTCCAGCCCATCAACTACGACATCCTACAGCCCAGCGCTTTCGAGCTCAGGTTCAACGTGCCTGATTCCGCCACTTCGCTATGGAGATCGAGTATCCCTCCCAGTTACTCAGCCACAGAAATCCCCTCGTCGCATGGCAAAATCAACAGGCAATCACGACTTCTTCCCTTCTCCCTGCTCGAATGGCCCCCGATTCAGTACAAGACAGCTATTCAAGGCAGACGACCGGCCTCCAGGACGAGTGCCAAGATTATCGCTCGGGTCAAGGCCACTCTCAATGCAAGAGAAAGGAATGCTCACCGAAACGCCGCCGGTAAGTCGATTCACCTCCTACCCTGTAATTCCGTTTTCGATGTATGTACCACAGGTTCCCTCCTCTCGACAACCCTCACAGTCAGTGTCGGTCACCAACAGTACCTCTCGACGCATCGTCAGGAGAACAAATACAACCCCAAGACCGACCTCTTCCTCCGATTGTGCACAAACGTACACCGTCATCAACCGAAGTGGGGCGACCTGTTTCAAGAGCTCAATTAAGCGTGCCCTCATTTCTACAGATTCAGGATGATCTCCTCGAAAACGACCTTGTACCAGCGATGCGCCTTCATCGACCGTCCCCCTCTTCCCTTTGCATCGAGTTATCATGAGGCCGGGATGGAATTCAGATCGTGCTGGCCGGCGACCTCGCCACTTCGATTCCTTACTACAATTCACAATTCACGGACTCCTTAAATGTAAATTGCCAATCCGACTTTACTGGCCCAGCCATTTACTCGGTTCAGCTCGGTTGGCATAGGACTGCATCGCTTCTGCGGGCGCCCTCAAAACAGAGGAGACCATCGTCAACAAATGCCACGATTAGGTCGTAATGCACACTACCATTCCATCTCACTCCGAACCCACTTACGCTTGCTTTACATACGCCCCTTCGACCGTTCCATTCCCATACCAACCGCCGGAGCGCGACTCACGCTGCCCACCGCCCATCCTGCTCCCTTCAACCCTCCTCTCCACAAAATCCCTTCTCGACGCTTTAAATGCCGCATTCCCATATCCGATAACCCCTCCACTCCGCGATCGGTTGAGAAACTTTCCAATCTCGTTCCTCTTTGCTCCCCCATGCTCGGAATACGACTCGTATGCGCTCCCACACCCTCGGGACAACGATCCGAGATCACCAGGTTTCGTATCAGAAGTGGGGGCAGCTGGCGGTCGTCTCAGGCTCATGGCCTATCCTCCACATCTGCACTTTGCTTCGCTGCCGCGTATGTGCGTGGGCAAGGCTGAACGGGTGCGAGGATAGGACGGACCTTCACCAAGTTTACTGTTTACGCCCCTGGCTCCTCCTAGCGTCTCGATTCGCGCAGACTGCGGCGGAGGCATACGCAAGGATCGGGATGTCTTCATCCTCAGCATTCTCCTCCACCCTCCCACTCTACATGGCCTGCAAAAATGCACAGAATAGTGATAGTTCGACTCTTGAAGGTGGTGCGGCGAGAGGTCGATGTTGCGGACACGGCGTGGCGGGCATACAATGGAATAGGGTAGAATAACTCGATACGAGCCTACAGCTAATGTACAAGTAACTTTGCAGGTTGTTATTCCAGTGCGTAGATATAAGAATCAATCAGCTGCAAGCGATGCACTATACAGTTGCTCCGGAAAAGTAACTGGACACCGCCACAAAGCAGGCAGTTCCATTCGCTTACCCTGTCCTTTGCAATGCCCCAAAATATCTATGTTTTGTTGGTGGGTCATACTGAGCTCTGAGACTATAAGCACAACAAATTTCAAGCAGCCCAGGCAAATGGTGGCCGAGTAATTGCCAAATTATTGTCACAATGGGTCATGTGCTGTCCGGTTACTTTCTCAAACCCACTGTATTACTGTACATATGGGATTTAAAGGGAAATGTGATCTGTGTACAGATAGGGACCACGGGTGGTGAAAGTGTTTTGCAATGTGAATGGCAATGGCAATGAAGAATAGATATAGGGCAGAGGGGAAAGTAAGCAAGAGACAGAAGGAAGACATCATGGGTGGAACGGAAGAATCAGGAGGACGAGTAAACTAGTGATCATGTTGATGGCTAATCCGTCTGCTCCCTTTCCTTTCCACTGTTTGGGTCACTGCAGAGGCTTTGATACCCATCCCACTGCCCTCCATTCATCCATTCATTGATGCCTTTTCTTTCATCTCAACACTCCGTTGACCCTTCCCTCAAAAATGGTTGCATGCTTCTCCCACTCCCACCTTTAGATAACACACCCAAGGTACACTACCGAAACCGACACCGACCACAAACACCACCACCAGTGGAGAATGACTGAGGTGACGCAAGTGGCAGCAGCTCAGGAGGCAGAGGAGGGAGTCCCATGCACCAAATGTCCTCCATGTTTCATCCGAAACGAAAACCACCGCCCCCTGCTTCGAGCCTGAATTCCAACTAAGCTCAATCTAGGTCCGTCAGCAGTCACAGCCATAATGTGATTGGGACCATGCACATTGTGTCAGACCTCTACTGTTCCCTAGGTGGCTCCATCGAGGGTGACTATGATGAGTTTTAGGATGACATTCAACAGCCAAGCGGGTTGGGGAGCACTGTGTAATTGACCTGTGAGAAGTGGCTGCTGCTACGCACAGCAGTGGTTCAAGGCATTTTGGCTCCACCAGAATGCCATTTACACAGCCAGTCAGTATCTCCAGCCAACGTAAGTTCCGAGGTCTCTAAAAGCTTGGGCTTTGTACCCCCAGACTGGGTTGCACCAAGCTTTTGAACAGTATGTTCCCCATGTGATAGCTTTGATCTCTTATCTTATCTTAACCTGGAGCTTGTGCATTCAAACCTGTCTCATTCCGTTTCTTCTATATAGCAAACAGGCCTTCAGTAAAACAGACAGCTTCACAGTGGTCAGATGAATCAGTTCTGATGAATTGGTAATGAGAACCCCCTTAGAGACCTTGGAATATGCCGCACTGACAGTGCACTTACTCCAAGTCTGTAAAGGTAAGGACATTGCGAGAAGGGAAAATGCAACAGAATCCAGCAGTGCTGTTGATGGTTCCTGCACATGCCGCTGATGAGATCGGTGCTGCCGAGCTCAAAAACACAGCACACCAAACAACACACACAACCTAAATACCAGGCACTGTGAAGTGAAGCGCTGTGTGAGTAAGTGGGGGTTATAGAGTGAATTAAGAATACATGGTACCCAAGTTCTCTCATGTTAAACTTCCACAAGACACTAAGGTACCCTGATGTACACCTAGTAGAGTTCCAAGTCTCAAAGTAGTCAAGCCTTATGACTGGTTGAGTTCCTAAGTTTCAAGATGCAAGATAATTCACGCCATGTGAAGTATAAGCAGAAAAACTGATAGATTCGCAGATAAACGCAAGTAAAGATTAAAAAAAAATGATACAATGATGATGCACTCAAGCAGTAGCTACTGTATATATATACTACCTTGAGCCATGTAAAAATAGACAGAAAGATGCATGTGATAGATACCCAGTTTTCAAATAGAAAGAGTCCAAGCAAAAGATAGAGAAAATAGAACCGGGTATTGGTAGAGGCCATGCCAAGACCATAGCCGCGCAAGTCAGGCGCGCGCTTAGAGGCCAAATTTAGATCACCATTTCCTTTTTGGTGATGCCACTGATGCGCAGGTAGCAAACTAGGGCTCTCTAAAGCACAAGACTATAGAACAAAACACACATGCTAACACCAACACAAAACAACACACCAAATATCTTAGAGAAGATAGAGGGAGGGCAAGGGGGTATAGTAAAAGCTCTAAGTTGGAGTGACAGAGGCTTCTGGAACATGTTCCAGGCAATCACAAGTTCAACGGGGAGCTAAGGCTCAACCAGCAACATTAATACACTTTGCAAATTAACTTAGCAAACGCACAGGTTTACATTCGATACAGCAAGTAACTTTGTGAACTAGCAAACAAGGTCTTAGCGATTCCAAAGCAAACACTTTAAGCAAATACGCAAGCGACACAATTCTTTTGACTTCATGAACTTAAACACACTCTCAAAAGATAACTGAAGGCTCTCGTAGATTCCAGGAACAACCGTTCCAAAGCGAAATACACATGCTAGCTACTGCTATATAGATTCTAGACAAGATACTGAAGCTTATATAGATTATTACTGTTTGGCAAAAGTAGAGAGAAACAAATAGATGACAGAGACTGAGAGAGATAAAGGAAACAATCACATGTGGGTATAGAAGGTCAAGAGTTGAGTTTTGAACCTCAAGACCTAGCCCAGATCCTTCGAGAATCTGTTCTAGATGCGGCTGTTATCAAGTCTGCATGGTCAACTACCATAGATTGCTCCCAGAGAACGAGTCCTTCCGTTCACAAACCTATTCCAGTCAATTGATCCGTGTTTTGGTCGCTTGGCTCCACCAAGCCATACTGCTCTCTGCTCCTGCTGACTTGCTATCTCTCTCGGCTTTGGACAGGCTGACTGAACCTTGGAGTAATGACCACACCATTATTAACCTCTTGTTCCAGTTTTCCGTCCAGGCTCGCAAACTTCGGTCGAGCTTCTCGAGGCTGATTGCTAAGTCCATTACCTTCCAAATCGGATAAGGCCAACATCTATTGACTTAGCGGATTGCCCATCAAGTTCTTGAAGCCACTGGCTACTCCTCATAGACTTCTGCTTAGCGAATGTCAGGGCAAATTCCCTTGTAGTGTGCACAACTCCCCCTGGCATTGTACCGTTCACAAGACCTTTGTGAACCTTAAAGTACCGTCTTACTCGACTATACTGCGTTCTCTTAGGGAGTCTGTTTAGTTGGCAGTTAGGGATACTCCAACTCTTACGTTTCCCTTCCTTCCAGAAGATCTTTATATTTATCTAAGCTGGTTTGCAAACTTATCAATCATATTCGCGAATTTTAGAGGGTATATACACAGGCAGCATATCACCGCATGAGATGCCGATGGGTGATTGAGGGTGGATAGGTATCCTTTCTCCACATCCCCTTCCCTTGTAGTCAACCCTAAGCCACTCGGATATGCTCTGTGTTCTTATTGTGAGTCCCTGGTTCTGTTATCCCAGTGCCAACAGCCAGTCTGGTCATTTCCCTTGACTCAGGACTCAAGCCATGTTGGTTCCTCGTGCAGCGTCGGAGTTTGACATTCTAGCTGTGCCATCAACTGTGGACTTCATAATTTCAAAAGCTCCCCTCAAGCCACTCTAGCACTTGTACTCGATGAATGTGAAGCCACCTGATCCCAGAACCCTCTGGTAGTGCCGCCTGAGAGTCCTGATAGTTGCATGTAAGGGTATATGACTTTTTGCGAAACCGCTTCAGTTGAGCCACTTATCTTTTAGCATGGTGTCAACTAAGGTAGCACGTCTGGTCAGGGTATAATACAACTGGGGCGGTTTCCAGTTGACAGCCTTGAGTAGCTTCAACTCTTGTGTCCCTAGAGTTGTAGTACTAACTCTCTTCCTTCTTACTCTGTGAACCATACCAATAGCGTAGTAATTATTGACTGAAGAGGCTCAGACTGCATCAACATTGTAGTTTATTATCGCGAAAGTCAAACTTATATTCACTAAAACAGACGTGGTCATATCACTGTGCATCCATCTTGGCGCATCAAAAGTGGGTGTATGAACCTGTGTCAAAAAGCCTTGGAACACTCCCCCACCTTCCCCATTACTCCTAATCCAGCCCTCAACGGGTCTGACAAGACTAACAATGCTAGCGCCTCCTTGAACAGGATCTACACCAGGTCCAGAGCTATCAGCTCACTGAACCTGCTCTGGTCGTTGAGCCAAAAAGCCAAGAACAAACTTCGTTAGTGGTCGCAAGTCTATTGCTCACAATTCCGTTGTACCTGAGCTACCCCCAATGCCATCACCCCACTCTCTCCCCAAACAATTTTGAACACAGCTCGGAGTTTTGACTTTCCGGTCAAGGTTTTGGATTTGGTGTTCTCACACCTCCTGATGCCCACTATTGTGCGTGTTCTGCTCTGGGGGTCGTATCAATCTCTACTACAAGCTTGAGCTCGACACTCTGTCATCCTTGCAGCTTCAAAAACTGCTTGCATTGCTTGCTCTGAGGAAGGATTTGACCAACCTGGTGCAAGAGTGTGCCTGCCAGACTTTGCCTTCCTTCCTTTCCCCACCATCCCCTCGCAAGCCAAAGAAAGATGATGATCATGATGAGAACAACGATGGGCCGGTGTACACATATGAAGACCCTCGAGAGGAAGATGAATCCAAGAATAGGTCATTATCGGCGACCTTTACGCTTGCACTCCAGCAAATATCAAATCTCATCAAGCTCACCCTCCCCAACTTCAACCAGTCTCTCCTCACACAACATACCACCTTTGAAGTCTCACCTTGATGTTTGCCAAGATGTCTTGCAACAAGATGCTGACTCTGTTCACTTGGCTCAATGGCCAGATCAATGTCTCAGAACTCAGGTTCTCAAAGTTGGACGATTCAACAAATGAAGCTCCCAATCAACCTCAGGATGCAGTGCCGCCTATCCACCAGCACCAGCCAAGAAACTCAGTCCACCTCCTGCAAGTCCTGTTGAACAGCGGTAGCAGCAGCAGTCAGCTGATGATGACAACAACACCTCTCTTGCCTTACTTCCCTGACTCTCACCCCATCTCACCTGTCAACCCAGCCATGAGGCAGTCGCTACTTGGTTCATCCACCCTCCTTCCCTAGTTCATGACCTTACACACTACACCAGCTATCCTCACTCTCCTCTGACCGTCCTCTGCACCTCTTGCTACCAAATTTTCAGCAACATCGTCTGTGATTTCACTACCGGATACAGATACCAGCCTTCTGAGCTCAAGGCGCTTGCAAAACATGTATCTGAATATCAGCACAACACTCTATACAGGGTTGAGGCCCAACACTGTGATGGCCTCCCTTTGCAGTTTGGTAACCAAACTTGGGGTGTGGTTTGGTGAGAATGTCGACAAGAGGATGGCAGAAAAGGTTTGGGTGCTATTGCTGCAATCTTGGGGTCCAGAGCGGCTGAAGATAACAGTAATGATAAGAATGCTGGGAGTGGGATTGATGCAGAAAAGGGAGGGGATGGAGGATGGAGAGGACTCAAGGAGTTGTAGGTGTTGTTCAAAACAAAGGTGGTGTTGATGCCTGGGATGGAAGAGGTGTGTACTATCTCCTTCTTCCTATTTTGTTCCCCTCCTTTTTTTTTGTCTATCTGCTTTGTGATTCACAGTACTGACAGTAATCTTTGTATGAATAGACACTCTACAAATCCCTTCAGACAACCCTCCCTTGCTACATCCACCTCCGCAAACTCTCTCTTGCCTTCCCATCAAGTAGCAGCCCTCGCAAAAGCTCTGGTTCTTTCCTCATAACACCACCAATCACATTCCCAATGGAGCTGGAAGTTGCCTTGAAGGGCAATATGGTGTTCAGGTTCCCTGTGCCACCCCTGTCACCTTTACCGTCACTGTCCTTGGTCGCAGGGCAGGCAGCCACACAACAGCAGGCTTGATATATGAAGAGCACCTACCCGATCCAACCTATCACTGCAGGTGCTTCAACTGTTGTCTGCCCAAGCTTTAATACCATCCGGTGATGCACCGCATGCGTGAACACCCTACAAAATTCATGAACTTGTTCCAAGCCATTTTTGATTTGGGTTCTTTGTCCCTTGAGCTCCTTGTGCCAAGCCTTTACACAGCACCAACACTGCTGTGCATCTTTTCGCTTTTTCCTGTCAGCTTTTGCCTTTCTCTCCAGTCTCAAATTTTTCTGTGATCTGGCTTACCTTGGCACTTGTTAGTGTACTGGTGTTTAACTGTGACAATGTATCCAATGTTATACTGCAGTTCTATTTTCAGTTTGTTAAGTATGCATCATTTGACCTGCGTTTGTCATCTACTTGTCTGTGTCCATGTTCTCTTCCCTGTCGTTTGCACTACCTGATGCTCCCCCACGCTTGCGGTTCCTCTTGACCCTCTTGCTGCGGCACGTAGTTGCTCTGTGTGTCTCCTGTGGCTCCATTGCTGTACTCTTGGTACGTCAAACTCCTGTCTTCCAGCACCTTTGCCTGTCCATACTTGCTCATCTATGTCCATTCTTTGGACACCCCTGTTGGTAAGCCCCTTCCCTCCTCTCTTGCTTTGTCCCTTCCATTGTTGTCATCTCAAACCCTGTGGATCTTGGCCTCCCTCTCGCTTGACTGTGTAGCGCTCCTTTCAGTGTATGAGCCCATATTGACATACAATCTCTTCTGTGTGGAGTGGGCCGTCACCTTCCGCATAGGCTCCCGTCTCTTTGCCTTGTATGCCCCCTCAGCATCCTATGTCCCCTCCTAGCTCTTTGATCATCAGGCGGTGTATGGTATGACGTGCCTTCCTCACTTTGTTGTCGATAAGTGTCACTGCCCTCAAGTTGAGTATGACTCTGTGCTGTCTGTTCTTGACCTTGACGCAGACGCAGGAGAAGGCAACTTCCACTATGTCACTGCTTTTGAATAGTGATGGGTCATACGGTTTGTGAGTAACAAGTTTCTGGTTAGGTCGTCATCCTAGTAAGCTTTGTGTTTTGGTCTCTTACCCGTCCCCTGCCTCCTTGCAATACTCCACATGGCTGTATTCTCTGTAATGAAGTAATCTGGCCTTATGTCCACTAGCACGTTGATATATCAATTAAAGGCTGTGTTGGCTGTTTATTATTTTTTTGCAACTTATAGGTTGCTCCCGTTTATAAAATAAAATATTGTGCAGTGAGTCAAAAATGCCTTGGACAACTGCCGTGCGAAGCATCGGCCCACTTCCACTATGTTCATAATCTTCGTGAATAGACCTATGAATAGAAATGATCTTCATAAAGTTGGGAAACTATAGAGTTGGAGTTTTCCCTGACTGCCAACTAAGCAGACTCCCCAGTGATGAGATCGGTGCTGCCAAGCTCAAAAACACAACACACCAAACAACACACACAACCCAAGTCCCAGGCAGTGTGAAGTGAAGTGTTGTGAGAGTAGGCCACACGAAGTCAAGTGCGAGTAAGTGGGGGTTATAGAGTGAATTAAAAATACGTGGTATCCAAGTTCTCTCTTGTTAAACTTCCACAAAACACTAAGGTACCGTGATGTACACCTAGTAGAGTTCCAAGTCTCAAAATAGTCAATCCTTATGACTGGTTGAGTTCCTAAGTTTCAAGATGCAAGATAATTCACGCCATGTGAAGTATGAGCAGAAAACTGATAGATTCGCTGATAAACACAAGTAAAGATAAAAAAAACAACAATGATACAATGATGATGCACTTGAGAGTAGCTACCATGTTTATATACTACTTCAAGCTGTGTAAAAATAGACAAAAAAGACACATGTGATAGATACACAGTTTTCAAATAGAAAGAGTCCAAGCAAAAGATAGAGAAAATAGAACCGGGTATTGGTAGAGGTTGTGCCAAGACCGTAGCCGCGCAAGTCAGGCGCACAATTAGAGGCCAAATTTAGATCACCATTTCCTTTTTGGTGATGCCATGTGAGATGCCAACGGGTGATCGAGGGTGGACGGGTATCCTTTCTCCACATCCCCTTCCCTTGTAGTCAACCCTAAGCCACTCAGATATGCTCCGTGTTCTTATCGTGAGTCCCTGGTTCCATTCTCCTGATGCCAACGGCTGGTCTGGTCATTTCCTTTGACTCAGGACTCAAGCCACCTCGGAGTTTGACATTCTAGCTGCGCCATCAACTGTGGACTTTGTCGTTTTGAAAGTTCCCTTCAAGCTGCTCTAGCACTTGTACTTGATTAATATGAAGCCGCCTGATCTCTGAACCCTCTGGTAGTGCCGCCTGAGAGTCCCGACAGTTGCATATAAAGGGTATATGACTTTCCGAAGCCGCTTCAGTCAAGCTGCCTGTCTTTTAGCACGGCATCAACTAAGGTAGCTTGTCTGATCAGGGTACAATACAACTGGGGTGGTTTCCAGTTGACAGCCTCAAGTAGCTTCAACTCTCATGTCCCTAGAGTTGTAGTACTAACTCTTTCCTTCTTACTCTGTGAACCGTACCGATAGCGTAGTTATTATTGAACAAAGAGACTCAGACCACGTTGATACGACCATGTTCGCTTTTTCGCGAATAAACACTCTTTTATTGAATAATCACACATAATTCAATGCACAGTCGTGTCTAATCAAATCTCTATGTTACAAAACCCTACTAGTCTTAAGATACCTCGCGCGGCACAAAGGATAATTATAAGAGTACACTACTCTTGGGTTCACGAGAGTTGGAGTCTGCTCGAGGACTGCCGACTTAGAGGCGTGCTGCCACATACCAGAGATTAGGGTTTAGTACGTTAGCTGGATGGTGCCGCTTCAGATCAAATGGCCTGTCTTGCAGCTGAAAGGCCTGATTTCACCACTAGGCATTTGGGAAGGGTTCCTAGGCACTTATGGTACCCTGTCTCTCGCGCGGCCTCACATTAATTGAGCATATTCAGTGCTAGAGCAGTGGGGACAAGTCCCTAAGCATCAAAAGAGAGGCGTGGCAAGGTTCCGGCACATCAGACGGCATGATGGCTGGCGTGGCACGAGAAAGGAGCTCGAAATACTCTGAAAGGAAGGTCACAGAACGGGAAGAGATACCTGGAAAGCGGTTCCAAGGAAACAGCCAAGAATATACAACTCTATTGACAGAGGTCCGACTCCTCACATGGCACGAGCAGCAAAGCACCCCAAGGTGGCGGTTGGTATAACCGTAGACCGACCACCCTCAATCACTTCGGCATCATCCTCGGCAACCTCAAAAGGCAACTTACATCTATTAATAGTCACAGCGCGGGTGTGGAAGTGGCGCGGCGGCACCTTGGCGTATCCAATACCCTCATTTTCTCTCTATTTTCTATCTCTCTCTCCCTAGCTGGGGCCTGGACTCTTACTATTTATAAATCTTGTGTACACCTATTTACCATGCTCCGGTGGTTGCGCGGCTCCAGTTAGTATATATACAACGGACTCTCATAGCATAGTTTTCCCCAGAGAATTACTGCTGTTATTATCTGTGTTATTTGCGTTTGCAATCAACTGGTTTTGTGACTTCTATCTCGCGCAGCGTGATTTAAGTAAAGGAAAGACAAGAACTTAAAGGCTCAACCTCACGGTTGATTTTGCGATTATCGAGTACCCCTCGGTTAATTGGACTTAGTGTGTCTAAGAGAGAGAATACTCTACACTACCCCCATACCTCGCACCCCTGATTTTGGTGCGGCGCAACTACAAAAGGGTTATCTACGCTACATATCTCGCACAGCTCGACGTTGAGTTGGTGTTGTGTAGTGTTAGTTGTCTTGCCGTTCTCGATCTCTTCAACATCACTATTGTAGTTTATTATTGCAAAAATTGAACTTATATTCGCGAAAACAGACGTGGTCATATCACCAGATGAGATGATAAAGTCATGTATGACGGTTCAATGGTAGTACTTGTGAATGTATCTGAAACAACTACAACAAGAATCAAAGCTATCTGGTATGCCTGACCTGGCAAGGGACAATATCAGAGGGAGTTATGCATATTACAAGGGAATTCACCCTGACATTGCTAAGCAGAAGTCTTCACAAAGTAGCCGATGGCTTTGAGAACTTGATCGTTGATCCGCTAGGTCAATAAGCGCTCACTTTGCCATATTTGGAAGGCAGGAGTGTTAGTTGATTGATTTCAGAGGATCACCTGAAGTTTGTGAACCTGATCGGAATCCAGGAAACACAACTAAGACTGGTGTTGTCATTAATCTGACATTCAGCCTGGTTGCCTAGAGCTAAGAGATAGTAGAAATCAGCAGAGCAGTGAAGCAGTATGGCTTGGTGGAGCCAAGCACCCAAAACTCAGATCAATTATCCAGATTAGGTTCATGAACAGAATGGTGCAAGCAATCTCTGGTGTGTATCCGTGTGGACTTGATAACAGCTGCATCCAGAACAGATTTGCAAAGGACCTGGACTGTGTTCTAGGGGTTCAAGACTCAACGCTCAGCCTTCTATGAAAACCAAGTCTGCCCAAATATTTGTCAGCAAATGATGGATTCTCTGGGTCACGCACTGATGCACCCTCCGGCAAGATCTCATCGGAGTCCTGCCGAGCTTCTTTCTTCTCTGCTAGCCACCTAGATGCCTTTCCCTTCGCCATTTGTTTATTAAAATAGCAAATATATATGGCATAATAGCTCAGGTGGTAGATTCATTACTTGACAGCTTCATGCTCCAGCGTTCAAATCCTTTTGAATGCATTTTTTGTACCTGGGCACTAATGTTGATGGCATCGAAACTCCGACGCTCCCGCTTCCAAGTAGTGATACTTAAGTATGGGCCTGCATTGCAAGAAATCGAGCTGCCGCTCTACCTTATCCCACTCACAGAAAATTCTTGCTCTCTTCAATAAAGAAGACCCTAAGGACTTACCATATTGCATGAAATAAGTAGTTTGTGCCGTGTATCATGTTGCCATCCCTGCCGAGCGGTGCCGCAAACCTCATTTTAATTCTAGAGGACGAGATAGTCCACGCCTAGATGAGCAGATAGCGGTTCGAATTTTTTCCTGTTTGATGGCGTAAAGCTCGCGCAAGAGCTCGAGAAAGAGGGGGACTTGGACAAGAAACAGCTCCCCTTTAAGAGGGTTGCCGCCGGCCAGTGTCTGCTTTGACAGCTGTCGGCACCACGTTTTGGACAGCGAAGGCGTACCGATGCTGACAAATATTTGGGCAGACTGGGTGTCCTGGCAATTCGAGTCGGAACCTCGTGCACAGTGCGGTCGGAGCTCCCAGCCAGTGCGAGTTGGCGTTCAGCTCAAGCTTCATTGCAGAACGGATCTTCGCATTTCCTGAGCGAGATGGGATGCCATTGAGAAGTCAAGCAACGAAATTAAGCTAGAAAGCGGGTCTAACGTGAAGACGCGTCAGGAAGTGTCTCCGGATCTTGATTTCTGATCCTGAATTGGGCTGTTATATAGTCAAGGCTTGATGATCATCTCTCTTCGGTTGCTCCTATCACTGCTACCACTCCTATCGCTCCAACACTATGGACATGAACAAATTGGCGACATGGGTCTCCACGTATATGCCTGGTGTGGCCGCCCAGCAAACCGAGAGCGCCAATGTCAGTCAGAACGAAGAGGATGATGACATTGACTCAGAAAAAGCCCATAATTCCTCGGAGGAGTGGAGCTATATACGACGAGATGCCAACGCTGCCAGTGAACTTCCCTCCGCATACCGCTTGGACTTTTCAATAAGTGAAACGGAGTTGATAGAGGCCACTATCGCAAATTCCAAGGAGATAGCAGAGACTACCGATAAAAGTTATAAGCGGTGCGTTCGATGATTTGCATTAACTCATGAACTGATCCTTAATTTCGAATATGGCAGGCTTATGGGTCAGTACGAATCCTGGGTCATCAAACGCGGGTTTGTTAAAGCCAGCAAGGATGTGGACGTGTTTGGGAAAGACGTTCGGCGACTTACACCCTTCTTCATAATTGGATGGATAATGGCTGTGTGAGTTTAGATCATGTTCCTCTGCACGACGGCTGATCTCAAACCTTGACAGATGTGACGACACTAACCCCGACCAAACGAAGAAACCTGCAACCCAGACCCGGGCCTCCTACTCCCACGCAATGAAGATGCGAGCGGCCCTAACGTATGGATTTGGAAGGTACTATGGTAGGGGATCCAATGAGTGGCACATGTTGGAGGATGGACGATTCATTGGAAATCCCTCCATTTCCTCGGAGGTGGCCAGGTATATGGTAGCTCTGAGGAAGCGTAAGGTCAGGCAGCCCTTAATCGACCTTCCTGGCATGCTAAGCTCAATGGCGTTACACTTTTCAGAAGGCGCAGGGAGATGCTACTACACTTGCACAGTCTTCCAGGGCAATGAACGCGCAAACCTTTGGCAAGCTTTACGATTACAATAGGAAGTACTGGGAAAGCGCAAACGATGAAGCAGCCAAAGGAACCTGGGGAGGCAAGCACCACCGTCTCCTGGTGCACGCAGTTGCCACTTTATCGTTTTTCCTCCTGCTTCGATTGGATGAAACGCTGTCTATCAAGACGGAGAATGTTAAAATTGTCTCCGACTCTGAGATGATAATCTATCTGGAAAAGCGCAAAAATCAACCAGCAGGAGGCAGGTGTCTACACTCCACTGATTTGAGTGTTGTTTGCTAATGTAATTTCCCGAACACGTCCAGGAGTGAAAGCATTCCATATACATGCTCAACCTGAGGGCTATCTTTGTCCCCTGGCTGCTATAGCACGCTGGATGGCAGCCTCGGATGCCCAAGGCGTCTTTCTTTTCAGACCGATCTCAAAACTTTGGAAAGAAGCTACAACCGACCTCACAGCTGCTGTGGTAAGATATCATTTCCCTCGCTCTACTTAATGGCTGACACAACGAAATGTTACAAGTCACCTCAAACTTACATCGAGTATTTCAGAAATTCTCTGATCGATGTAGGTATTGATGGCACACTCTATGGAGGGCACAGCTTCCGAAGGGGAGGATGCCAATATTTTGCCCTAGCCAAAAGATGGGATTTTTGGAAGCTTGCTGATTGGGGTGGCTGGACTTCTGACCTCACCACAGGCTGCATACTTCGCTACATCTCGAACGGAAATGAGGAAGGCTCAGAGTATGACACCCGCACTCAGTACCTGAATCCGAACAGGCCGATGAAGTCAAAATGCTACGCTTGTGGTCGTAACTGCGATTGCGGTGTTGTGCCGGTCAGGTCTGATTGAAAGAAGCTGTCGCTCCTTATCTTGTGGTCGTTCGACCTACTAGTAGCTTGAATTTCTGTATTAGTATCACTATATACACACTAGTCTAGCCCAGCAACCCCGATATGTATCCCCAAATGTCAGAATAATAACGAAATCAGCCCAACATTAGCTCGAAATCGTGACTGTGAACACGCCTGTTGGCCAACAATCTATGGGTAGGAGACGGACGTAAGTACCGGAAGCTATCAACACACGACCCAGGCTCAGATGCCACAGAGAACCCGTCCATTGCATCCTTGAAGAATCTTTGCAAGCGACAAGGGATCTACGTGGGCTTGATTGGGGTTGTACCCATACGCAAGACGGAGGAGTTTCCTACTTCAACAGACAGGGCTCCTCCAACAACCGCAACAGTCTAGCCTCCAGTTCAACCGTAACCAGCAGGGTTCTTGCAATCCCATGTAACTGGCTCAAACCCTTTCCAACAGAGCATGCCGCTCCCGCAGACAACTGGCTTGGCACATCTTGCCAACGCCTCTGCTAATAACGCTAATCCCGGAATGAACATGGGCCAGAATCTGTTTGCACAACCAGATACCATCTCTACTCCCTATTCCACTTCGCCTTTCTCAGTGCCCTCATCATTCGCCCCACCGCCTCTGTATCAGCACTTGCCTCAGCAAGTTCACCGTTTGGAGCGAAGCCACCCGGTCACCCAGACATCCCTAACCGGCCACAGTCTACGCCATTGACATCTGCCCATAATGCACCGGTCATCCAAGGTGTCAAGATGCACCAGACTTCCCATTCATACATCGTTATTGCTCTGGCGCCTATCTATCCTTTCCCTATCCTATTCTCTTTTTTCTCTCTGTTCCTCTCTCATCTCCCAATGCCGACCGTCTCATTACTCATTCCCTACCCACAACGACCAAAAGGCTGTCTTTTCATTATTTTATTCCAGGACTGCCCAGCGCCAGGCCCCCTCAATCGTCGTATCGGCTCCTGCCTACCGCCTTCATTGCTGTATCCGTCTACGACCCCCTCTCCTCCAACGTTCAGGACGCCGTCAACTCTCCATCATTGGTGACGCCACATTTCCTCCACCACCACCTCTTCCCCTAATCGACAACTTTCACGACATTTACGCCGGCTTCGAAGGTCTTTGGGCCGATGACGAGGGCGTAAGACCAGTCGCAGAAGCTGCCCGCGTTGTTGATGTCGTCGGCAAACCATCGCCTCTTCCCCTTCCCAACACTACCTCCACCAGGCTCTAAGCCACCCCTTCCCCATTCTTCTCCGCGTCGACCGCATCATCATTGTCGCCGACAAAAATGACTCGGCTGTCTACTACTTGAACGATGTATTAAAGAGTATAATATATATGCAATCACTCCCAAGTCACTTTTAGTATACAGCAAAACAAGGGTGACTATTCCCGGGGGCTGAGAGTTTCCACCACCTTTGTTCACAGTTTGATGGAGGGTTGTTGGTGCAGTATTTTGAGTCAGTGATGTATCGATTACGTGTATTGGTTATGTACATCCTCTCTCTTTGTGTTCTGTCCACTTCAATTGCAAGAAACTCTTTCTATTTCTGGAAGACGTCGTCAAAAAGATAGTACAACACAAGATGTGAATCCAAGAAAGCGGGGAAAATATGGGTTAGGTCTTCATAAAAACACATCAATGAGTAGATAGTTGCAGTCCATAATACGTTGGGTGCAGCAAAAGCGAAACATACAGTGAGTCAGCAAGAACATGAAGGTCGGGTTATACTTTGGTCGGTTTCTGGTCAAAGCCTCCCAGCATCATGAACCAGGCTCGAGCATACCCGTTCTGTGACGGGTGTACCAAGAGATCGTTAAGGTCCTGGTAGTTGTCCGACGAGAAGAGTTGGATCCCTACTTTGTCCTCGTCTTTGCTCCACATCATTTATATTACAACGCTCTGGAGGTTTTCAATGCTGCATAGTTGGCGTCGTTGTCGGGATTTGGGATTGAAGGTCATCGGCAGAGCGGCCAACCTTTGTTTCACATCCTCATCGTTCTCTTCCTCTTCCATTTCCTCTTCGTGATCTGCTCCAGGTATGTGCTCTTCACTAAAAGCAGGAATAGATCGTCAGAAAAGCTGAATAAGTGAGTATGAAAATGATGGGCAACTCGTACCTGACTTCTCTAAGCGTACGGTCGGATTTGGTTGAGGAAATAGTGGAGGATGAGACCGTATGCCAACACCTTTCCGGAACCCTGAAAAGAAAGAGAGATAGAAGGTGAGGTGAGCTTGTAGGTTAGAAGTTCAAACGAACACACAGGTTATTTAAGCGACGCACGTGGGAGGTTGAACAATGAGTCGGGTTCGCTCGGGGTGAAGTGCATCTCGCCTATCAAATACGTAGTTAGATCGGGAGGTAGTAGCAGAAGGATCCAGAAGGGACGTACCAAGGAGGGCCGTGAGCAACGATGTCTTTCCAGAACCACTGGGAAACAGAATTGCTTTCAATATACACAAGATCGCTAGTCGAATCAGTGGGTAACGCACGTACGACCAACAATGAGGTTAATCTTGCCCTCCATGAAGCGCAACTCTCCTGGAAAGGGGGCGTAGATCCATCATTCGCCTGGAGAGTCCTGGCAAAGCTGGCGTTTCGGAGGTACAAGCCGTCGTCTTCAACTAGCCGAGGCTGAACAAGGGCAGAAGGGCTTTCAACGAGTTCGTAAGAATCTAGGGGGTCCGTCTCCTTGAAGGAGGCGTTGAATCGATCAATAGACTCTGCCTGAAAAAATGGAAAGCATCAGAGATCGCGGCACGGGCAGTGTAAAGCCAGGAATAGATACATACCTCTAACGATTGTGCTCAGGATCATGATGGAACGAACTTCCCAAGGACAATCATGCTCGTCTTGGAAGCTGTGAGTTCTGTCTTCATGATCAAAACGGCCACCGTGTAAGTTGCGAGCATGGTGATAACCGGTATCAATTGGCTAGGGCACGGAGATTAAGAATATGGAACTTTCAATGGACTGAAAGACAACTTACGTGACGAGCATGATGAACAAAGAGAGCACCTATATACATCATCGGATTCAGGTATTTCGACGAGAGCGTAGTGAATAGGCAGCCACCTTCAGCTCTTCCTCTCGTCGTTTGTTGACCTTGTCTTGAATTTTCTTCTCCCAACCGAACAACTTGATGGTCCTCGTGACTCCAATCGCTACACAGCTTATCAGCACCGACTTGAATGATACACATTGAGACCCTTACATTCCGTCAACGTCTGGGTTTGATCGTACGTCTAGCAAGGATAGGTTGGGAAACTGGGTGTGGGACAAATGGTAGTCTTGACATCTTCCTCTTTTCGGTCTGGACGCCCTGCAGTAGACCCGCCATGCAACCAATGGGGAGCAATGCATCCATCAACCCCAACCCGAAAAAAGCACTTGGGAAGACCCGATAAGCACGAAAGCAGTACTGGGGAAGTAGGATAGACTTAACCCCCAACCAAGGATGAGACGAAGAAGCACGGAAGAGCAGATGATTTGGAGAGGGAAACACCAGACTAGTAGAATCATTGAGCTGATAGATAGCAAAGTCCAGAAGGAAACATACTCACTGTGATCGAGTTATTGGGCTTTTCAATGAAACTCGACCTATCCTTCTTCTTCTTGTCTTCATCTATATCCTTCTCAGGGCCTTCACTCACAACTCTGATTCAAAGGCTATAGTTGAAGATGAGTTGAGTCAAAATGGATTCTGTTCGGATGGCGACATAGTTCATCGTCGTGGCATAATATTGGAATCCCATAGAGCCAAGGACCGGTACAAGGAAGAGACAGATGATCCGGCACCAGGGCCGAACGATGGGTGTTTCAGTTCTCACCTAACTCGAGCAAAGCTAAAGGGATTCGCGTGAGCAATGGTTAGGGGGATGGAAGAGGTAGGAGAGCTTACGCTAAGAGTCGGTTGATCGCCACAGCGGCGGCGAATTGGCCAAGTATCTGGCGATGGCACCAGCAAAGTAGTCATACGCTAACAAGGTCAAAGTCCATAAGTAAGAAGGGCCGCTGCAAGCAGTAGTTGGGTTCACCAAACAGTCTTATGAGACTCGAGCCGATATGACGTCCTTTTCGAAATTTGGTGTAGGATCTATCATCTCCAGTGCGTCAGGTTTAAAGCCAGAGGAGAGGAGTAATCTAAAACTAACAGAAAGTGAAAATTTGGCGAGGTTCTCTGCCCTGTCATAGCCTGCCATCGGGGGCATCTCGTCTGGCGTGAGGTCAGGCAACTTGTTCGCGATAACTGTACGTGTTGA
>SDEE01000389.1:0-45698 GCA_004126415.1 Candolleomyces aberdarensis
GGCTTTCATAGATGGCACGGAGCCTTCTATTGTTAAAGCTATGGAAGGGTTTAGGAGGAAGTTGGGAGATGTTGAACATGATATCGCAGCTTTGAAGATGACTGTACACCAAGACTCGAGTTCTTCCCCGCTCTCGCCGTCATCGCCGCTGTCTGAAGAAAACGCCCAACCTCAATCCCAATCTGCATCGCAGGAACCGAAATCCCAGTCGGAGTCTGGTTTGTTATCCCCAACCCCTCGGTATCCTAACGCCGCTTCCACCACAAATATTTCCTCGTCGTCTTCATGGACCTCGTGGCTGAGAAATCCAGTTGCCAACGCCTCCTCCTCGTCGCTCGTATCATCACAAGCGCCACTCCAGCCACCACAGCCGCCAGCCTCGCCGAATTCGACCTTCGGAAGCGTAATGACCAGCCCTCGGCTGAGACACTCACCTTCATTGGGAAGCACGCTGAGGAAACCGCATAGCCAAGCTGATCTCCGTGGTCAGGCCTCCGCGAAAGGTGTATTTTCCGGCGGAGGAGAAGACCTCCTATCAGGTCTGAACTTCCGAATCCCTATGCCCAAATTCGTTTCACCCAACTCTTCCTCCGCCTCTTCGTCCACCACGACGACCCTTAAACAAGAGTTTAACGGAGGAATCGGCGCAGCACCCATTGGAGCCAGGACCAGGACGGTTAGTACGACGATGTACATGCTGGGGCTCGGTGCAAGTAGTTCTTCGGGATTGGGGGGACGACCACGGTTTGTTAGCAGTTCGATGTCGATGCCGGGGAGGGTTGGTGGGTCTCCTGTTGGGTCAGCGTCACTTTTGGCCAGTTCGCGGTTATCGAGGTCAGGGTTGAGTGGAAGTGGCAGTAACGTGAGTGCAAGGACGGGTTCTCCGTTTGCTGGTAGCAGTCAGAATGGTTTTGGGCCCGTTGCTTCGACTGTGAGCGGAACCGGGGGACCGTCAGCTGGAGAGAGGACAAAGAGGAACCCTCAGTATGAGCGGGATATTGATGGGGATACGGATTTGGAGAGTGAATTTGAGACGGACGCTGAGAGCGAGACGGAGACAGAGACTGAGGGTGGGAGTGATAGCGAGCTAGAGTAGGCATGAATGTAATGCAGTCGAAGGACGATGAAACTCATATCGTTGAATTCGTGGTCGACGATATTAGACTGAATACCTGTTTTGATCTCCCCCTCACCATTTCCGGGATACCCAATGAACGTAGGAGAGTTTGTTCAGCGATGTAATTGTATGTCATTCCTCAGACTGTCATGGGTTATGAACCGATGAAAAAAATATAGCCAACCTGAATGACTGACCTTCATCGTGTGTGATTTCCTCAGTTGTGATATCCTCAAGAGGTGAAAAACTCGGGACAACAAGAGTAGATTATCGCAACAACTGTTGGAGCCTGACGTGCTCATGTGTATGCTTCATCAGGCTTCTAATTCATTGGGCTCTTTCAAAGTCGATGCAACCGATAATCAAGAGATAGTTCATAGTGGAATAGCAAGTACATGACGTATACAGGAGAGATACAGGAGATGCGGTCCATGCAATGAGAGGGAAAGCAAAATACAAACTACGGACGGGATAACGACTCATCTATATACAAAGAGCAGGCGTAAAGGAGTGGAAGTGGTAAGGTTTGTGGTGGCTGATGATGATAATGTATGTAGGACGAGAGATAGATAGATAGTAACGACATCTGCCCGGGTAATCCAGTGGAATGGTAAGGGAGTAGGGCAACAACTAAATGGTGCCTTTAGACAAATCGGCGGCCGTGTATATCTCCAGCTCGTGGAGCCAGTCAACTATGACTTCCCTGTCGCCCACATTCTTTGAGAGCTTCGAGACTCGCTCAAAAAATGTCGAAAGAAATGGGCTGGATACAATCATCTCCTTGATGTCGCTGGGCATCTTGAGGTTCAGGCGTTCCATTTCTGAGATCAAAGCAAAGATATCTTTCAGGTCCTTTTCGAGCTTTTCGATCTTGTACTCGTGCCGTTCAGCGAAGGATTGAATCTTGGTCATCAAGAGAACAGGAAGTCCAAGGTAGGGAATTCCGGAGGCGGTGCATAGTGAGTGTTGCATGAAGAGTGTCGTTGTTTCGGGGGGACGAACGGCTATATCCATTCGGACGGGTTTTTTTGAGTTCAGGTAGGTTAGAGTGAAAGCCAAATTGCCGTGACCCTGCCGCAGGGACCACCCTGTGGCCCCGCTATAGGCTTTGGGTATCCAATCAGCATTCTGAACATTGATGTCCACGTCCTGTAGTAGATGTAAGCCTGTGTCTTGCGCGCCACATTTATAAAGAAAGGGAACTGTACATCCGTATTACGCTCTCCTTCGTATTGAAGCTGATGGAGCTTAACAGCGACCCCACCGACAACAACCCATTTCTCGTGATGCTTGGATGCAGCTTGAGCAAACTCGTGCAAAGGAATAGTGAAACGACGCCCTAAGAGTGATCGCGGAGATAGAGACATAGGCGATACTTGAGAGGGAAGAAGTAGAATGGCAGCGATAAAGACTGGTCAGGAGATTGACTCGACTTTGTAGGTAGCCAGATTTCTAGGACAGTTTCAGATCTCCTTATCCTATCGCCAGCCCTGTATTTTGTCTCCATTGTGGAGATATTTGTTAGCTTGAGCTGCTGAGGAAAATATTGTGAGACGCTCTCTATACACTTATAACCTTGGTTAAATCCCCTTGATTTAGTGATTTTAACATTGGGCTAATGCAATACCAACCCTCACCGAGTCGCCTGTGTCGATCTCATGGGACTGTGACACCAGCCACATTTGATTTGCACTAATCTACTATGTGCTAGCGCCCGCGCCCAGGTGAGTAGCATCCAATGCAGGCAAAATGCCTGCAGTTGATATTTTGTTTTAGAGCCTCCGACTCATTGTCCGCTTTCTTGGACGTCATAAAACTTACGCAAGGTTTTGTCAATTCCGGGGAGCACTCGAACGACATTATCTCACCAACCTACAGAGTTGAATGGAGCTCAGTTTCTTTCCAGTGCCTATTGGTGTGAAGCAAGGTGGACGCTCAGAGGCCAGTGAGCGCGCGACCGGAGCCTCTAGAGCTAGGTCTTCGTCCGCGGCGCCAGTCATATTGATCGACAGATTTGCGTTCTCCTCTGACGGATGTCGGACGTCGCTCGACAGCTCCTGACACTTTAGCTTTTAGTGAGTGACTCCCTTAAAGGGCCCCTCCTTCTTCCCCCCNTTTTTGTTTCCTTTCTTTNCCCTCGTTCGCTCTCTGCTCTCCCTCACTCGATCCCTCTCTTCTCGCTCCTTCCACCCTTTTCGCTCGCTCTTTTTCGACCCACCCACCTCCCTCTTCACTCTAGCGCTTCCGTTGGGGTGCAGTCGGTCCCCGCTTTGTCACAGCTCTCTCCCGACTTAGCAGCGGTTTCCAGCTGGACCTCCGGAAGCGCTCAAGTCGTTGGGATTCGCGCATAGCCCGCTGGGCATTCCGTTCTTCCTCCGTTTCCCTTTCGCGCTGGCTGGCACACGCAGTTCATCTGCATTTCCCAGCGCGCTCTTCCTCTCTCTGCGCGATCTCCCACGACTTACCCCCCACCCTCGGAAACTAGGATTCAACATTGCGCTCTCGTCCTAGTTTCCGAGTCTCTTCTTTCTTCCTTTCCCTCTCAGATTCTTCTCTTGCTCCTGACTCTATGTATTGCACATCTCTTATCATATGTTACAATACATGCATTTCCTCCCTCAATCTCCCGATCACTGACTCAGCCGCTCATGACGCAGACCTCAGAAGAGACAAGCGGGACGAGGAAAATGAAGGCGGGAAAGTGGGAAGAAAGACGTGTAGGCGTCCAGACTCGCCCAATGCGGCCCGTCCCCTCCCCGGTATATACCCTTGCCTCCTTCCTTCATGGAGAGCGGTTGATGGGACAGCGTCACAGAGTATATTTTATGATCCTAAATACAGTACGTCTCCTTTAAATTTAAATTTGATGGCAAGCCTTGGCACTGTACGAAACACGGCCCAACCCAGATAAGCGCCGGGACTCGACAGTCATACGAGGACTGGGGATGGCACCCACCTCCACTCGCCGCGTGACTCTTCAGTTGTTAGGTGGGAGAGGTTTCGTGGCGTAGGGCGATAAGGAGTGTATCAAAGGAGGTGGGTTCGTTGGAGGAAGCTTGCCCCCAGTAGTCAATCCCGTTGTAGCCGTAGTGGTGTTGGCGGTGGCTGCACCCCCGTTGTCCTCGAAAGGGACAGGGATGAGCGTATCAATTGAGTCTAGACGCTTTTTTGCGTCGTTGGACATCGTGTTCTTGGACATGTTTCTCGGCGTAGAGAACGACACCTAACCAAAGGTAAGTATCAACTTTGGTTGACGGGAGACTTTAGCACCGACCGATTACGGGTACCGGTCAAATTGCAGTACTGCAGCTGCAGAAATCAACCAACGGTGGTAGTGATAGAAGAAAGGTTGGATTCTGGGGACTCGGGGACGCATGATAGGTTCGCTTTTATNCCCCCCGTCAATGTGCTAAAATCCTGACAGCGTATCCATCGAGGTCGTTTCCTAAAATGTTGATCTCTCAAGTCGGTAATATCGGAAAGACACCGCAGCCCTCAGCGACAAAACAGGACGAAAAACTCGAGAAGGGCCAGAAGAGGACGAGAGATGGCGATTCCGGTTTCGGGACATTTGCCTTTGCCATACCAATACGACATATTCCAATCAGAATGAACCAGGATGCAAGATTCAATAAGAACCGGAAAAGGATGAAAGATTCGATGGCGGTTCTGACCTTGGCACATTCGCCTTCGCCGCACCAATACGACCGATTTCAAGCAGGACGAAATAGGACGAAAGATTCAACGAGGGCCGAAAAAGGATGAACGATTCGATGGAGATTATGCCCTCGGTACCTTCGCCTTCGCCGCACCAATACGAAATAATTCAACCAGGGACGAAACAGGACGAAAGATCCAACAAGGGCCGAAAAAGGATGAAAGATTCGATGGCAGTTCTGACCTCGGCACATCCACCAATACGACCCATATGAAACAGGACGAAAGTATCAATAAGGGCCGAGCAAGGATTCGATGGAGACTCTGCCCTCGGTACATTCACCTTCGCCGCACCAATACGAAATAATTCAATCAGTGACGAAACAGGACGAAAGATCCAACAAGAGCCGAGAAAAGGACGAAAGTTTGATGGCGGTTCTGACCGCACACTGTAAGACCAGATCAGGGTGAAAGTCACACGGCATCGGGGTGAAAAGTCCCCTTCACCATATTTATGGGTGAAAACATGGTGAATGCAAAAGTGGTGAATTTCACCTTGCTCTACATGGTGAATTACATCCACCCTTCTACCAAGTGAAATTCACCCTGTCTTGGTTTTGACATGCAGGGTGAAAATCACCATGTTTCCGAGTGAAATCAAGATTATTAGTCTGTTTCCACCATGTCAGGTGAAAGGATGCTTGGAGGTTGACCTTGAATATTCTGAGACAATGCGAGGGCAGTATTCACTGTAGGCGCAATATTCTCGAGCAACTGAACACCATTTGTCCAAGCAAGACGATGCAGGACTTAGCAAAATTCTGGCAGCAGCGGTATTTGTCTTTGTTGATAGTGTCACGTGAATGTTGACGTTCAGAATTCCGTCGACTCTTTTCTCTCCCTCGACTCCTCGACTCCCGTCTTCTCTCTTCAATCCAGACTTCAGCCGTACAGAGCACGCATATAGCTTAATGTGTGCTCTTTACGTCTGAAGTGCCAACCTGTGCACTCTACAACATTGACGAGCTTGGACGTGTCCCACCTCCCTCTGCGGCTCTATGGTATGAGCATCATTCTTGCTTTCCCAACCCGATCTCTTATTTATTATTTCTTTCATCCAGAACATCGCAGAAGAACTCTTGTACTGACCCATGTAAGTCCCCAGCGCCATTTAACCCCATTTCCTGCACTCATATTCCCAGAGTTACAGGTGGCGGTATTTGTGGTAGCACTTTAGATCTAGGCTCGGGCTGGGGGCAGGGTGAGTTAGTTATCATCATCTCTGTATTCTTGTTATCTAATACACTCCCCGCAGCTGGCCTTCGACGTCGCCATATCATTGCCCCCTAATCACAGTACTGCAACGTTACGACCTCGTGAGGCCCTGCCATGTTTGACACCATTCCCCGATTTGTATTTAGATAGACCATTGTATATAGTAGACTAGTCATGGTGCAATATATGCATCTTCCCTCGAATTCAAGCTGTAATGGAATAGTCTGTCAGCAAACTAGGTGGTATTCCAACCTGCCATTGGGTGTATTTCACCCCTACACCTGGTGAACGAAAATAACCAAGGAAACAGGTGAACAGGCATGGTGAATTTCACCCCCCGGACCCGGTGAAAAGCGTCAAAAACAGTATGAAATTCACCAGGGTCGCATGGTGAAATTTAGCCCGGTTTCAGGGTGAATCTGATAATTACCTAGTAACATTCACCAGGTTACCCACTCAATTTAACCAGGTTGCAGGGTGAAAAACATGGTGAATTTCACCACGTCCAAGGTCCATAGTGGCAGCAGGAGTGAAGCTGGGAGCATGATCCAACAAGGGCCGAAATATGACAGATTCGACGATTCGACGATGATTCACCACACCAGAATTCAATTCAAGGGACATGAGCCCACTCAATGGCTCTGAAATGGCCCAGGGCTAAATTTGTCCACTGGAGAGAAGATGGGACCATTGGCAGCGCCCACCTACTAACCTCCGCTGCGACCGAGAATTCCTAATCCAAGGAACATTCCCTTCATACCATATCTTTTGGGCGGGAAATTTGAAGCTTGAAGGCCCAAAACTCCGTTCTAGCCAAATAACTTGTTCGATTTGTGCTCACAAACCTGACGAACCCCTTTCTGACCTGCGAACCCCAACTCAAGTGCGGGTGCTGTATCTACATTTCTGACAATGTTCCCTGATCTTACCTGCGAAGGCCTAACGCACAAGTGTGGCCATGTTGCAATGCAAACTCAGACGCTTTCGAGTGAGTCATTCTAGTCAATGAAGTAGCAGTACCACTCCCTCGGGGGATTATTAAGGCGTCCACGGCCAACCCGGCCCAGTTCTATCATCAGAGCCGCTTGCAACGGCGAGAACCCTGGACTGTATTGGCCAACCTGGTATCCCCTCACATTCCCAATCCGAAATAGTTGCTCACAATTTGGATACCGAATCTGGACATTGCACTGTCCTCTCCAATTGATAACTGCAATGGGAGGATAATGTGATGACCCATGTCGTATGATAAAGGAGAGCACTAGGTTTGCGTGGGCAAGTACAGAAGAGCGGGCTGTCACGTCATTCCATTCCGGAAATGTTTCCAAGTGGTGCATCCAAGGTGCATGGGGGTAAAACGACCGCGACTCGGACTCGACATCATTGACAGCCCTTGCCCGAACGCGGCCAAAGAACCCTCAGAGCCGGCTTCGCCGCAACGCCCGCTACTCAGGCTGCCAACACTAGAGCTCGCTCTTTGGATGTTGACATACTAAGTTGTACCTTGTAATCAGATCTTATCATGATAAGAACATATCATACTCGTCAGAATAATATCCAGCCCTGATTCGTGATGCGCGATGTGATCTGTGAGAAATCTACATAAGATTGCTGACTGGCAGCAGGGACATGCACTTGCACACGAGTGAACGCAAGTAGTCGAAAAAATAATAAATGAGAGGGCATATTTAGCGTGATAGCGGTAAATGCCACACACTGCCGGCTTTCTTACGGTAAACTAGGAANGGGGGGGGGGGGGGGGACCCGCTACTAGGTAGCGGGCATAGGGCAAGTTCCAAGCGCCAGCTCCATCAAGCGCCCGGTGTCGACCAAGGTTCGATCTTTTAGAGTCCCAAAAGTTTGTTAAGCGGATTGGTGGCGCCTATCGTCGAAATATCCTTCCAAAGAAACGGTAATGGCAGGGTATGGGTACCTCGGGGGTCACGGCGCTTCGGGCTAATATGATTTTTGTTATTGATGCTTCGAGTAAACATGGCAAAGTCCCGCGAGCCTCAGCCAATCTTAGGTCAATTATTCCGACCTCAAGATCTCCGCAGCCAGCTGTCATAGGGCTATAAATCTGGTTTATCTCGTTGAGTTAAGTCGCACAATTTAATTATTTTTGCGAAAGGGTGAAAGGGCTCTGTTTGAGGCCGTAATCTGAGGTCATTTGGCATATCTCATCTAGGCTGGAGAACCTTCTTATTTTTTGCTAAAATAAGTGTATGGTGCTGTCATTTAGCTATAAGACATTGCAAAATGCAAGAAAATTGGTGAAGAACGGACGAGAATTTGTTGAAATGCAATAATGGATTGTGGAGAAACATCGGGATGGGATCAAAAGTTACTGCTGCTAGTTCATAAGTACGTGATATTTTGTTCAATGAAATGAGAAACAGTGGGGAGTATTCAACCGAGAGAGACGACCAAGTTGAAATTATGTTTTGCTCCAGGCGTGGTCTTAGCAAGTGAAGGGCTTAGGGACTCCTAGTGCAAGTCCGTCTGCGAGTCGCTCCAGTCACATGGCGGATTGTGAGACCTTCATTTGTGAGGAGGCAAACGCCTTTTAGCTAACAATCGATACTGAACACCGACTGATGAGAGCGGATAGTTGGCTGACTACAGCACTGCGGATATAGAGGTGGTGGTGTTAAGGAAACCACCGCTGAAGTCTGCATGCTCTCGTGAGGTACATACATAAGCCTCATTCCATTCTTTTCTCTCGCCCAGGCACGAAAAATGCGGTGCCTCCTTCCCGGTACGTGCGTTTGCATCCTTCTTTCACGAACAGCATCATAAGACAGCCACAGAGTATATTTCTGATACAGCATACATCTCCTTCGATCGCAACTCTTCCAGATAAGCGCCCACTACTGCTCAACGGCAATGCCACCTTCCCCTCGCCGCATGACTCCTCAGTTTGTGGGTGGGAGAGGCTTCGTGGAGTAGGGTGACAAGGAGTGGATGAAAAGTGGCGGCTTTGTTGGAGGGGGCGAGGCATTGCTAGTCGACCCCATCGCAGCGGTAGTGGTGTTTCCCCTACTGTCCTCGAAAGGGACAGGGATGGGCGTATCAATTGGGTCTAGACGCTTGTTTGCATCATTGGACGTCGTGTTCTTTAGCATATTTCCTGCCGTGTAAAGTGACGATGACGCCTAATGTGCGGCGGTGAGTATCAGCTAGGGTTGACGGGAGACTTCGCCACCGACCGATTACGGGTACCACAGTCAATTTGTAGTACTGAAGCTGGAGAGATAGCGGTGGTTAAGAAAGGCTGGGGCACTGGGTACTCGAGAACGCATTATACGTTCGCTTTTATCCCCTCCGTCAACGGTTCATACACCCCCATCGTCTGCAAATCCTACCTCTTGCCTTCCTTGGCAATGAGTCTGCCTCCGCCGCCACCAAATCGAACTGTATTGAAGATGCCACGAGCCATTTGACGTGATGGATGTTCTATCTAGAAGATTCAGCAGTTATTTGGCAGAGAGACCTGGATCAAGGCCGCCCACCTGCTGATCACCAGAACCTACCATCATTGCCAGTCAAAGATCGCGATCGAGAATCAGGCTCACCCCACGTAACTGGTTAATTCGGGACTTCTTCAAATGTAAAACCATATCTTTATACAGTTATCACCGACTACCCATATTCCAAAGTGAGACTGGCGGCCGTGCTCACAAACTATCATGCCATGCATCAGCGTCGAATCCTTTCCGGACTTACCTGCTGACCCTTCTATACCATTTGGATACTCGGATGGGTTAACATGCCATGTAATGTATTCCTTCGGCCAAAATCCCTCAAGGCAAGGTTTTAGCGATCAGCGCCGCTAATAGCTCTACTGCGAGAGTGGGTAACACTGCTATATGAACATTCAATGCACCAAATGCAGAGTGCGTAGATGTTCGTTGGCTGCGTAGGCGGGGACGTTCGTGTCAACAGTGCCGAGGGCATGCCATGTCACAAGGTCGTTATAAAAGAGGAATGTCGAGTTGTAAGGTGAGGAACGATTTGGAAGGAGGAATGTTATGTCGTAAGGTTAGAAAGAACGAGTGGTATGCCATAAGGTAGGGGAAGAGGATTGTGAAGAATTGTGTTATGTCGTAAGGGAAGAGGTTATCCGTAGATGAGGAAGTCCGAATGTGATAATATAGATTAGTCTGCAGGCGTATAGAAAATTTTCGAGTAACAAAGGCACTTGTCATCCCCTTTGGGATCAGAGATATACGGTTGCTTGACGATGCCTTCTTGTCTGTGTCACTCGACACCGAGATCAAACTCTGAACTCTGCTCCCGGGGCTCTTCCGCCAACACGGCTAAATAGGGCAAGGTGTAGTAGCTTGGAAAAGCGCCGGCATTTGGGGTCTCGAACGTATCTATAGTTGAGATCGCTTCGGACTGAAAGGTAATGGTAGCGTGGACCTGAATGAATACAAGATAGCGGCGCTTAGGGTTGAACTAATTAATTATTTGTGATAAGTGCCGGGCAAGGGCCAAGCTAGCTTTATAAGTGTCGAAACCTTCCCTGGCGAACACTCCACCGCGCAGGATTTGTCAGTCTCAAACCCAGGTCCGACTGACCTGCAGCATGATGAGGTTCCCGAGTCCGAGCGAGTAACTTTTTGTTGTGTGGTGTGCCTGATGGCAACGCTGCTCTGTCTGTCTTCGGGCATTCACCATGCCGTCCTTCGAGTACGGCGTGGAGCAAATCCGCCGATAGGTTTCGTCAGTCCAGGTGGAAGTAGGTTACACACCCACTGACCTCTGATGCAATACTTGCGCCTGGGATGTGCCACTCTCTCCGTGATTGGAACAAGAAAAATAAGCGATAATGAATTGGTTAAATAACGAAAAAAATCCAGAACATGCGAATTGTCTACAGCCTACCCCCGCAGTCATGGCATCCTGAAAGCTCGAAGCGGTCCTAGAGCGCAACGGAAAACCAGGAGCAGACCGGAGAAGAGAGGCACCGCCAACATAGAGGGGATCAACGAGCTGAAAGCTGTGTGTGAGGGTCACCTACCTCTTTGGGTAGGACAGGGTCGTGGGTGCTCGTTCGGCATCCATAGGGTACTTGCACAACCACCTCTCCCAATCCCAAGCTACATTCGACGACAGCCCAGCGAGGGTGAACAGAAAGCACATTGTTTGTCGGCACAGTAACGATCGAAACAGACACGAGACGCAAGAACCTTTACCTGGAGGCGGGTGAGTAGCGTTTGGGAGATTACAAGCAGATAGAGACTCACCAGTCATCCCAGATTATTGGACGCAACGCGCAAGCTGGAAAGACCCAAAGGGACAGAAATGAGCCCGTTCAACAAAGACCAAGAGGCTATTTCAACATTAGTCTACCCATATCATTACAACCAATACGAGTCATACCACGCCCCCATGAGTCCAACTCAAAGCCAAGGAGCGCAGGATCTACCCACCCCGAACCCAAATACACCATATCCAACACTAGTAAACCCCCCAAGAGTATCCTGGCCGACAGAATCGAGTGGAAATCCTGGGCTGCCTGCGCAGTCGACATCGCTCTTGTTGGGCGCATCTTCAGGTCCAGGGCAGTCGTATCCTGGGGCACACCCCTCAATACCCTCATCACCACCACCCCTCAACCACTGGAGGTCACCATACGCCCCCATTTGTTTGCCAGCGACGGCCGCATACGGGGCAAACGAATTGACCATCCATCCGATCCTCCAGCTGGGGGCTCGGGATCGACGGTTGCAGCAGGCGCGATGGGACGTCCGAACACCACCATGCGATGCAATCCCAGGTCTGCCTGGCCGTGTGGTGCCACACTACCAAGGGCGTAGGGAGTTGATCCCCTGGTATTTGCAATCTGCCACGGCGCCGTCGCTTCAGTCGTTGACACTGTGGATGGCTATATTGGAGCGTGTGGTCGTGGTGCATGCATCGAGCAACGCAGGCGTTACGGTATACGACGTCCTGGACGGTGTTCATCGTGCGATCAGCGGTGCGGCCCCAAATTTCGAGCGGTCGGGCGATATGCTGGGCTTCTTCAGTTCCAGCGCCTCGCACGGAGACGGGCGCCTAGTCGAAGGCAGTGAAAGGTCCGTGCGTGGGAGAAGAAATGATGGATGGATATGGGCAGGGCTGACAACAAACTCAACGACGACGGAAACATGGAACTTGCATTTCATTTGAAGAAAAATCGAAAAGGTGCGGAATATGGGGACAGGGAGATGGATGAAACGTTTGGATAGCATAGCGTACCAGAGAGCCTGCGATACTGGCCGCACGGCACGGCGATAAGTTGCATTCCCGCTCGTAATAGCAAAAACAAGTTGATTGATGCAATATAAATTATGTACCCTTCTTCAATCGCCCTCGTTGCAGACGATGATGTTGGGACAAGAGAAAAGATGAGAAGAGACAGAGTGGGAGTGGGAGGCTCAGAATGAACCGAACCCTTCCTGTATATGTTCAAGCACCTCATCAAGGGGCCAACGGAGAAGTCCGGTGTTTCATGTTCAGTCTCCGCCTCAACCGTGAAGCGGCGCCAAGTAGGCGCTTATCAATCATTGTCACAACACGTTGAGAAGAGAACATCAGAACTCTCGTCATTCTAGTCATATGTGTGCTATAATCTGCTATAACTCCAGACTTGGATCGGCTATATATTTACAGAATCGCGTTTAGATATGCTCTTTGATACCGGAATTCTACAAAACATTGCATCGCAACGTCAAACCCAAAGTCTCCGCGTCTTAACAACCCATCGGAATTCCGCCTCGAGTCGTCGAATACACGACAGCAAGATTAGCGTCATCCATATGTACCGGTCAAGCCTCTTCTCTCGAGACACCCGCCTTCGCACATGTCAATCTCCCATGAAAAGTCACCTCCGTTCTCGACTCAGACAGCTAGTATTGGAACACCAGACAGACCCCAGTGGTGCGATCTCAAAGAGCGGCAAGGAGAGCATAGCTACTGAACTCGATCGTTCGACGGGTTTTTCGCACGTCGTATCTAGACCCCAGAGGTCATGACCAAGATAGAAGCAGATTAATAGCAGATAGGCAAGCCTAGTTCAAGAGAAAACCAGAGGGAACCGATGAGACCGGATCCACAAACCCCATTGGTGGAGGTACCGAGCCCTAACACTTGAGGGGAGAGTTGCATGTCATTTCTAGGCCCCTCATAGGCCAGCGCCATTAGGAGATAAAAAAGCACTAATAGCGAATAGACAAGCCTAGATTGGGAGAAAACACAAGAGGATACTGATGAGACCCAATCCTTGGCTGCCATTGGTGGAGATACAGAGCTCAAACATTCGACGGGATTTGTCGGATGCCATTTCTAGGCCCCAAGAGGTGGGCGCTACGGTATAGAAGAAGATTAGCTGCGTGTAGACAAGCGCAGTCCAGGAGAAAACCGAGAGAAACCCGATGGGACAAGACTCAAGAACGCCATTGGCTGAGAAGAGCGGTCGGTCGAGATGTGACGAGATCCCAGCGAGCAGCACCCGTGAAGCTGTGATGGATACCTGTTTCGGACGGATACATGAGTGTTTGGTTGTGTTTGGGCTCGCGATACCGACCTGCTGCTCGAGGGTATTTGAACCCACTCTCCCCTAGAAAGTGGGGAGCCCCACTATTCTTCGAACCAGGCTGGTCGACAAAGCGAAGAGAGAACTATCCCGGTCGAAAGAGGCTAAAGACACTGATAAACCGGTAAGCGTCGGCTCCAAATGAGAAGAATGCTTGCACCTACCAATTGTCCCAGAGCACCATTGCTACAAGCACAACCACCAACCACATACGGAACCAGAGGCTTAGCTTGACCATCCAAGTATGGAGCGGGCAATCGTCAAGGCACCAGTCGGCGGAGGCCATCCTGACGGCTACGACCAGACATGGTCTAACCCACATCTGTCCACCCGGGTATTAGCAGCCCCAAGCACATCCTCGTACGTCCCACACTTGAAAGATGCAACACCCAGGACACCCGTGAGCCCATCTTACGAGCACTGGGTGGGATTTTCGGGTGGTTATCCAAACCCTGCCCTCTCGCCACCACCATCCTGGGTTCAGCACCCAAGGAAACCTTTGCCCTCGCCAGGGAGCATCGCTTCCTCCGCTGCGGCGCTGCCCATCGGCCAGCCCAAGTCGTGGTGCGGGACGATTCCCCTGCCTGCAACTTCAAACTATGAGCCAAACGAACTTTCCATCCACCCAATCCTCCAATTTGGCGATCAGAGGCTGCAGAGAGCGCGGTGGGACGTACGGACATCATTCCGACATTCACTGCCAAGTCTTGGAGCTCGCATGGCATCCCATGACAGAGGCAAAGAAACCACCTGGTACTTGCAGCCCGCCTCGAGACCACCACTTCGATCGCTAACGGTATGGACCGCGATCCTCGACCATGCAATTGTGGTACACGCGTCTCGAGGATCTGGCGTCGCGGTGTACGATATCCTAGACCAGGTTTACCGGGCGATTCGCAGTAGGCTCGAACCCTGCCTCGAGGATGGTTGTGACTTGTTTGGCCTTGGCGTCGGCGCGTCGTTTGAAGACGAGCGCTTAACGAGAGGCAGTGAATGGTCCGTGCGTGGGGATGCGAAAGATGGTTGGATATGGGCAGGGTTGAGTAAGAGTTCAACGATGACGGAGAGTTGGAATTTGCATCTCATTTAAAGAGACATGTATCTGAACACAAAGGAACGCGTTCAATGTGTATCGACAAGGGTTGAGACCGATATGACGCACCAGAGAGGTTCAGGATCTGATATTGAAAGTGTTGTGTATCAGGGGCGCCTTGCTAGGGGTAGGAGGCCGCCTGTACCAGGAACTAAAGAACTTGGGAAGTTCCTATTTTTTGGAGGCTACACAGTCAGAAGAGAGACCCGCGAGGAAGAGGGACCAAGTCAATCGAAGCAGCGCCTGGTCGAAGTGGCGGAAGAGAATGGACCCTGGTGCTAAAGGGTCCGAACGTTGCTAATCGGCCTGTTTTGTTCTCCGCCAGAGTCTCCGCCTCAACGCCGGTCAAGCGCCAAGGGGGGCGCTTATCCATTTAGGCGACTACCGCCAACAGAGCTTCTCGGACAGAAAAGGTGTCTATGGGATATAACAACGTGCCTTCCACGGACAAAAATCGTACTTGGGCTCTTTGAGAAAAGGCGGCAAATGGCCATGAGCCATTAGCACGGTTCATCAAAGATTGAAAGTTACGGCCAGTGAACCGTAGAGCTCACTGACCTCGGAACTGTAAGAGGGAAACCACTGACATCCTATGGTGTCCTCGAACTGGTCACCACGGGTCGAGAATCTTCCGGAATTCATAGCGTTGTACAGTTCTAAGAGCTTATCGAGATTCGCAGTCACCTGCGCCTTCGAGTTGTCCATTAGCTCTGCGTACCGAACACACGTTCATATAGAACCCGTGGCGTCTACTGTTTCAAATTCACGCAGAGAGGAAGCTTGTGCACCGAGCCGGTGGATGAGATTGATTGTAACTCTAACAACAACAAACAAGACGACCGTTGCCCACCACGGTCCGCAACAGGCTCACGCAGAACTCGCTACTGCAGGGGAACTTGCTGCTCTTGATCCCCTCTGCACTAATTTATCCTGATACGACTGCCACGAGGAGTTGACGAGGAGCCCAGCTAAACGTTACCGGAGGCTATTTGGACATTCGGGGAACAGCAGAGCACATCATGCATGGCAGAGCATTACAGCATGCAGTGCCTCCTGCTGTGACTGTCAGAGGTCTAGGGTAGAGCTGCTTTTCCCTCGTGTATGTTCATTTTAGTTTTAAGCGCTCTCATTTATAGCCATACAGCTCTGACATCCCCCAGTAACTTATATGAACAACAGGCCAGTAAGCGATACACGCGATCCTCGCATTGTGGAGTGTCGCTCCTTCCCCATTGAAGGGTCTCAATATCTCGTCGATGCTGTGAGATACCAGCCTACCGACCGTCCTATTGAAGATAGATGGTCCTTCAACTTCGACCCACACACCAATCGGGTGGTTCTAGGCGTTTACGATGGTACGTGCTCCCAACATCTCCTGTTCGCTCCGTGTAAAACGCTCCCTGCAGGACATGGAGGCTCTGAAACGGCTGAGTTTGTGAGCACCGTACTGCCCGCAGCTCTGATCGCGCAGTCGTCGCCCTCTGCACATGCCCAAACCTTTCAAGATGTCGACGCCAAAATCATCAAAAACTTTACCAACGACCATTCCGTGTTTCATAGGCGATCCGATCAATGGGTTGATAATGCAAAGGTTGCGAAGGCAGGATGTACGGCTCTCATCTTCGATCTTGACTTGAAGACGATGGCCGCAAACGTTGCAAACGCTGGTGACTGTCGGTTAGCGGTGTTTCATGGCGACACTGGAAACCCAGAGCGAGCTGTCCTCTCTTACGAAACGACAGATTTGAACGCAAAATCAGTGTCTGAGCAGGCAAAAGTCAAAAACGAGCATCCCGGCGAAGATATGATCTTTGTCTCTGGTCGACTGTTCGGGCGTGTCATGAGTACCCGAGGTAAGTTTTCTGTTGTTGATTTTACGACTTGACTGACCCGTTCAGGATTCGGCGATGCCTACTACAAGCTGCCCTGCCAAGGTCTAATGGGAAAGTTCACGCACAAGAAGCTTATCGATGCCATGTCCGCCGTTGAGAATCCTTCGAAGGTTCCCATAAACCAGCAATACGACTCATACTTCTACGGATATCTAACGCCGCCGTATATCGAAGCACGCCCAGAAACGAGTTCAATTCATTTAACCGTTGGCGATATTGTCCTCCTCGCATCCGACGGTTTGTGGGACAGGGTCTCGACTCGCGAGACTGCCGACATTCTATCCGCAGGGCTTATCAACGGGGCAGAGAATCTAGCTTTGCACGTTATCAACTCTGTCATCTCGAAATGTCCCCCGGGAGATGACACCACGATAGTCATCCTACGTCCAGGCATGATACCCGATGTAAAAGGGCCCTGAAATGTTCAAAATCGTTGGCGGTTCAGTTCGTTGCTGGATTATCAGTGATGGAGAGTTTACCAACCGATGTAAGTCTACCTCATCTTTCATGAACATTTCCCGGTTATTCTAAATCCTTCATACCCGCTTGCCGTCCACCAAGCCCTTGCAATTGCCGCGTGTGTCGGGAAATGCCAATCTCCAACGGATCAAAAGCCTCGGCGCACTGCATCGGCGCCGAAGTGACATCATTTAGGGCATCGGAGGATATTCTCGACGGTCGCAATGCGACGGAGTGTAAAGCGCCGGTGTCGTTAAAGGGTTTGACTTTGCTTGACATTTTGGCCATCCGCAGTCCAGGCCACCGTCTGCATCCTCTTGCTCAAGATGGACATATGAAAATGGGCTGGAGTTCTTGTGGCGAAGGACCGCCGAAGGTGTCGTCGCAATCCCTCTTCGAAGCACGGACATATGAATTCTCCTGGCGTTCTTCGAAGTTGCCAAACTACTAAAAAGAAACGATAGCAGATCCATCACCCCATGAGCTTTCATGGGTTCGGACCGGTGGTTGTTTCCGTTTATCGTGCTTTTACTTCTCATATTTTGTTTGCCTAAAATTGTCCAAGCTCATGGCTTGTTTCCTTGGGCGGCTACCATTTGTACACACAGCTAAAATTGCCCCAAACTGAATAAATTACGCCAAATTTGCATCTCAGGGTCGCCACCCACATATCACGTCGCGTTTATTGGATACAGCACACTATCGGCAAGGTCACAGTGCTTTTTATTCAAAAACTACTGTTGTACACATACTGCACTTTGTCAATACGCGCCCCTGCTGTGATAACTTGTAATTAATGGAGAACACCACCACAGGGTAATCAGGGCTCCATCATCCAAAAGTACCACCGGCCGTAATTGGCATTTGATGGGCAACGGAGTGCCTGAGAAACCGACCTTGGAACAGACCCTCGAACCTCAACTCCCCGCTCCTACGACCCAAATCAACAACATTTTAATTCCACCTCGCAAACAACTGTTCCCTTTAGGCTCAGCGCGGTATTGGTCACGGTGAACTGCTGCCATATATCCGTTTGCCCCATCAAGATCTGGTTCGCTCACTCGTTTGGTGGTCTCACCATCGACATGCACAGCCTACCCGGACTCGTGGGCTTAATTTTCCATGTCCATCTGTTACGGTTAGACCCGCTCGTTTGTTTGGTGAGATCTATGTGTAACCGCTAGATCTGACCGAGGACTCGTGGCGGATCCAGGCGGATTGCATACGCCTACCCGCCGGAAATTGGCTTGGGAACTATAAGTAGTACTGGAGTAATCCAGCTTCCAGTCCTGATATTCATCCCCCTCCCCCTCTCATCCTCTGCCGCCATGTCCTACTCTTCCAAACCCAAATGCTTAACCTATCCCGACGCAACTCGGGCTTTCGCCGACGAGAATGTGCGAGACGATATCAATGACGCGTGCGCAAGACTCGGCCAGGCAATGTCCAAGATGATGGAGAGGTTCGACAGTGTGGCAAAGCAAATGCACACTCTAGATTTGCAAAGACTGGCCGCGCCTTTGAAACCCAGATGGGACGCATTGTCCAAGGTATGAGTCACAGCCCCTCCGACGGCCCTTCGACAACGTGTATCAAAAGGCGCTAATGCAACCGACAGGAATTTCGAGAGTTGCTTTGGCAATACCGCAACAATGCTGGGGTTATTTCTGGCCGTTTGAAGAGTGGGTGGAGTGGTTACCCCCCTCCCCTTGGCCTGAAACGCTGATGCAATCTTTGCCAGTGTTTTGCACTTCCGTTCTGCCCATTGCAGCTCGCAACCTGAATGGTCGCTCACGCCAGACATACGAAGAAACTGTGAAGGTTTTACAGGCCTTTATGAGTGTTCGTCGCCCTCCATGCACCGCCTGAATACCCATTGACTTACGTTCCAGATATCGGCAGAGCACGCCGCTCTTACTCGTACCCTTCTCGACCGCGCACTGGCTTTCCTTCAGCAGATGGTCGCATTCCACGCAGAGCTTGCGAAACTCGTATCTCGGCAATCTACCACCGGACAGAGGGAGATCTACGAGCTCGCGGTTAAATTGTCAGATTTGGAGGCACAGGTTGGCCAGTGAGTTACTCTGTTTGCTTGGAAATTAACACCCTATCTGATCGTCATCTCCGAAAGGATATGCATCTTGGTACGTTTTTACAGCTCTGCTGCGGACCCCATGTCTCCATCCTGACTTCGCTTCAGAACTTGGAAGTACCTCGTCCCGATGTGACCCACGTTACCTACTCGACCTTCAAAATCGTATCGTCATCGGGGAGAAGACCCGGCCGGTCAAAAATTCCTCAGCAACGCATGGTAAGAGTTTCATCCATTGTCAGGGGAATCCGGTACTCAAAAAGATGTTTGTGCAGGCATTGAGCGATGATTTGGGCAAACTAACCCAGGCATATCAAGGACTGGAGTGTATGTATATACAATCACTGTTCTACTCCCGTGTTCTGACAGCTTCTTCCAGCGAAAAGGAACGAATTTGTACACGCACAGTACTCAGCTCAGGTCCGAACGCCGCAAGCCAACTACCTTGGATCACCCCAGATNGGCCGTTGCACCCCTTGTGTGCGACCTGATGCTTTCGCTTGAAAATAGTCTGGGGCTTTTCCTCTCCATATGGACGCGATTGAAAATTGACTGCAGCGAGATCCTCCAATGGATTAGCACCCCAGCACCCACAGTGAGTACCCACCATCTTCATAAGCTTTGAGAATTTCACAATCTTACCTGTCCCGAAGGGAATGCCGTTGGTATTTGCAGGGTATCAGGAATGCGGCCCAGCGTTGTATGCAACCTTGGCTAACGCACTGGATAGCTGCGTATCGAATATCGACCCCAACGCCATTACACAGGGAACGAGTAGCTAAACTATCGCCCAACCTTTCTCCTCTTCCATTCTGCCAAACTACCCGGGATCTACGTCTGTTTTCTTCGAGCGGCTCATGTTGTTGCCTGCGGACACACCTATACCCCACGTCTTCAATGATATATGTCTTAATCATCTTGCTAGCCAGTCGGAGATTTCGCGTTGGAAAGGACATCAAAATTATCCGTAAATAACCTTTTCCTCCACGTTTTCGTTATTTGAACACCTCCTTTTGGTCACTCTCGAGCTTGAGATCGCCGTATCAAAATTTCCCGTATTCATCGGAAAGCGCTGAAAATTGCTGCGCTCGAGGATTATGGAATGCTGAGCGCCCATGGGGCCTAAAATCTTACTTTGGATTTAACGGTTTCAACGCTCAATTGCGCAGTTGAGATCAGCTATCTATTTCCATAATATCGAGCACGGCCCGGTCAGAAAATTCGTTGTTGCGATTTGAGGAGAGCTGGTGTTCGGCGCAGGAGACGGAACGGATTATTCCAAGCGTCTTTGAGGACTTCACCCATGCCTCAAGGGAAAGGCGCCCCAAACCTTGGACGTCTATTACATCCGGCCCCGAAATGACTACCGTAAGGATGATCTGTGGGCATACTGAACTAGCGCTGGTCACAGCGACCGTGAGCTTCGGAGGAGCATCGGCACAATCGGCCGACGACAAATATGTTCACATCGGAATAACCTGTCACAAATAGTAAAGTGATCGATTTGGAGTCTTCATTTTGCTCTCTCATATTCTCGCCATGAAGTATTTTTCCACTCGAGGAGGAGCCCAGAAACTCTCTTTTGAAGAGGTCAATCCAGCCAGCGTTCCTTGTCTTCAAATTCCTGAAATCGACCTATTCCAATAGACTGTACTCATTGGGCTGGCCCCGAACGGTGGTCTCTACATCCCAGAACATATCCCCAAGCTACCCGAGAACTGGCTCACCGAATGGAAGGACTACTCATTCGTGGACCTGTCTGTCGCAGTCCTCTCTTTGTACATTTCTCCTGAAGAAATTTCGAAGGAGGAACTGCGATCCCTCGTTCAAAAGTCTTACAGCACCTTCCGGCATCCAGATGTGACTCCACTCCACAAGCTGGATGACAAGACGTTCGTTCTGGAACTCTTCCACGGACCCACTTTTGCTTTCAAGGATGTGGCGCTTCAGTTACTCGGAAACCTTTTCGAGTTCTTCCTTCTTCGACGGAATGCCAAGAAGGGGCCGGAGGAGACGCCCGAAACTTTGACCGTCGTTGGGGCGACCAGTGGAGATACCGGCAGGTGAGTATTACACCGGGCTTGATATGTATCTCATCTCTGAACTACCTTTCGTTTCAGTGCCGCCATTTACGGTCTCCGTGGCAAAGAAAATGTTTCCATCTTCATTCTTCACCCCAAGGGACGGGTCTCTCCTATCCAGGAGGCCCAGATGACAACCGTTACCGACTCGAACGTTCACAATATCGCCGTGAGGAGTACGTTCGATGACTGTCAGGTATAGTCCGCGCCACATGCGGCCGAACCGATGTCTAACAGATCATCCCTAGGATATTGTCAAAGCCTTGTTCGCTGACAAGGAGTTCAACGCCAAGCATCATCTGGGAGCCGTCAACTCAATAAATTGGGCACGCATCCTCGCACAGACCGTCTACTACTTCCTCTCCTTCTTCCATATCCGATCGCAACTACCAGCTGGTACATCAGCAGATGACATCGAAATCCAATACGTCGTCCCAACAGGCAATTTCGGCGACATCCTTGCTGCGTACTATGCCAGAAAGATGGGGCTTCCCGTCGGCAAGCTCGTCGTCGCTACCAACGCAAACGATATCCTGGCACGCTTTTGGAAACACGGCAAGTACGAGAAGGTCGACTCTGAATCCAAGGCCGACGTGATTGTGTCTGTTGATGCCAGTGGAGTGAAGGAAACTCTTAGCCCGGCCATGGACATCCTTGTATCCAGCAACTTTGAGCGACTCCTCTGGTACCTCGCCTACGAACACGCCTCTGGAAACACGGATGAAGAGAAGAGGCAAGAAGCCTGCGCTACCCTCGACGGCTGGATGAACAAGGTCAAGACTAATGGTCGAGTGGAGATCCCTGTACAGGCTCTGGAGACGGCTCGCAAAGATTTCATTGCGGCGCGTGTGTCAGATGAAGAGGTACGGCCCACCAACTTTTCTACATGCTCGATGCTGATAGTGTTTGTTAGACTCTGGCGACCATCAAAGCGTTCTTCGATGGTCAGCCCTCCTACGTCGCGGACCCACACACTGCAGTCGGTCTTGCAACTGCTCGCCGTTTGCAGCCAGAAAAGTTCGTTGAACAATCATTGACTGATCGTCCTTGCTGACATGCTCATCCTTTTTAGCGCGGACAACGTTCGACAAATTGTTCTTTCGACGGCGCACCCTGCCAAGTTCTCCGAAGCGGTTTCTCGCGCTCTCGAAGGTTCACCAAAATTCGATTTCGACCGCGATGTCTTCCCCCCTGAACTCCGTGGCTTGCTCGAGAAAGAAAGAAGGGTCATTGACGTTGAACGTCCTGACATAAACTTGGTGAAGGCCGTCATCGAGAGCTTTGCCAAGCAGTGAAGTAGAATGATTATACTGAAGCTAAAATAACTTATAATGAAGAGATATGTGGATATACGGGCGACTCGAGACGAAGATGTGTAATAATGTACAAAATAGATCGGGAATTATGAAGTTCATTGTCCGTAATCTTTCTGGTAGTGTCGTCTCAATCGTGGTGCGACCGTGGTGAGGATGGGTACTATGGCAAATGTCGAAGCTCAGTTTTAGCAGCGGGGTAGCACTTCGAAAAGGAGGCACTCACTTGCGTCCAAGGTGAGATCGTCCTCATCCTCCGAGTCATCGCTAATCGAACTTCCTCGAAGTCGATGCTCTTCATGAATCGTTATATACCTTACTAGCGCGGGATCAAGTGGACGCCATGGCTGAGGGTTTGTGGGTAGCTCCGGTAATATCGCTTTAACCTTTTCAATTTCTTCTTTCCAGGAAAGCACCTCTTCGACCTCCTGTTCTGAAGAAACATCGGCCGCCATAGGGTCATCGCCCAGACGTTTCATAGAGGAGGCTGTCCGGTTCAACGATTCTGAGTAGGGGAAACTCGCAAGTTCGTCTGGGTACTTGGAAGAGGATTGGGCCTGGCTCCTTGTAATTCTCGAGTTTCGGGATGAGGAACAGCCGACCGATGGAGGCTTGGTGTAAGGAGAGCTTCTAGATCGAGGAGAGGCTCTCGTGCGTCGTTCTGGTCCCGGTGAGGTTGTCTCGCTTTTGATCTCCTTTTTCTGAGAGCCAAGAGGAGTCGCCTGGAGGAAATCTATACTAGGGCTCCTTGTGATATCGGGAGTTGCACGGGACATAGTAATCGCAAGTTCGCTAGATACCACCGTAGGTGTGGGATCTCGTTGGTCAACCTGTGGCTGACTGATCACTGGTACTGGGACGGTATCTGAGGTCCTCCTGGAGGTTGAGCGAGTTTTGGGTCGAGATGAGGGGTTTGTCTGAGGAACGCGAGGGGAACCCATATTAATAGATCAAAGGGTATACGAGGGAGTGGCACGACGTCGTAGCGTTGAAGGTCTACGGGGAATCAGAAATTGGTATATAGCGTTCTGTGATGTAGATGATGGGCCTACATTGATAAGATGATGTAGGAGAAGTGGGATTCAATCGTAGATTACGGGAGCGGGTCTGAATGAGGTTTAATATAGGAAAGGGAAGCGAAGCCTTTGTCACGGCCGAAAATGGCATGGCCCTTCTATGATGGCTCAAAGAGCTTAAACTGTCTTTGATTCCTTTGAGTTCTTTCAGGGCATTCAAACCCGCCCGTAASCGTTAGTCGCTGAGACAATAGACTCAGGTAATTACAACACCACCTTGATTTCAGAAAACTCGCCCTCACTCTCTTTAGCGACAATCAACAACAAAGGGAATGGTGGCCTCTCCACCCGTTCTTCATGATTTCGTGTCCTGACTCGCTATCGAATTTTTGAACGATTCCCCTTCGACTCCAAATTCGAACATTCGAACAGGCCACTATAGGCCAGCGTAAAAATACCATTGCCTCTCCGTTATCATTTGATTCCGGACGCGCTAAAAATAGAGCTACGCCGGGGCTGGACTAATTTGCAACTCATCGCGTGACGTCATCATGCCTCGGCGGCCTGTTAAGGAAGCGGGCCACCAGCGCTCACCGGAAGCAAATTCAGCAAATTCCTTTCCCCATCTATAGCGCAAATCTCGAAGCCCCCGCTTTTTACATATGGAGAACCCGGCAAAGGACATCCACAAGATCTTCAGCTTGATTGATTGTGCTCATTCTCCCGAGTTGCAAAAGGCGGCTATCGAGAAGTATTTCTTGCCTGACGCTGGGCTCAAGTATCCCGTGTTTCAGGTTGAACGGGGACCTGGAAGTAGGGACAGGATTTTAAAGCTTTATCAGTACGCCAGGCTTCAGCTCTCTACTCGCGACCCGCTGTCTGAACCAAGGGTTAGGTGGCTTCATATCGTGTCTCCCAGGACGAAAGGAGTCATCACACACGTCGGTAAGTGGTTGGTTCTCGTCCGTGTCAGGCTGCTTCAGATTCACACTTTATGACTTGAAAGTCTACGATAAATCTTCACATGCACTCTTTCTCGATGTTACTCAACACCTGGATCTCATTTACCTGCCTTTCTGGAAGAGCACGTCGAGGTGAGCTAAGCGAGTGCCCGTTGAGTTCGAAGATACAGCCAGACTGACGCGTTTCTAGAATGCTCACCCGATTGAGCTTGGAAAAGCACGGAGGACTGCAGTACATCGCGTTTCAAGAAGACCTCATGCATCCTGACGTACGTACGCTTCCACTTTCATCGAATCCAATCTCACACTATCTATCCTCTAGGATTTAGTTGGGCTCCTCTTGCCTCCAATGAAGATCGTGTTGCAGACTCTTCTCTGGATGGTGGCCATCTTTTTGACCGTATTGGCCATGGTCGCTCAGTTCCTTGGCATATTCGCCGTCAGAAAAAGGAGGGAGGATGACATCAAGGGTCGTCGTAGGGAAAGGAGAAGGAAGACTAAGAACGGAACCGGTGAGACGCCCATCCTTTCACCTCTAAGACACTGGCCCTAATTCAGAGAGTAGATGCAATGGTATCCAACGGAACCATGCAGGAAGAGAATGGGAAAGGGAAAGAGGACGGGCAGAATGAGGGCGTCGCGGCTCGAAACTGAGGTTTCAGATGATATACATATTATCATAGCACATACACATACACCCTTTCAAACTATACACATACTTGACATATTTCCGAATCGCAGAGTCATATAGAGCAAACAGGAGAGGCGCAAGGGAATCAGTTGATTGAGAAAAACAGAACGCTGGCAGGTTCATCGTCCTAAGAATTCGAATAGCTTCGACGACGGGTCAATCCAGAGAGCCTTGCCGTGCCTGGTGTCGCTCGGAACTGGGAGTGGAATCAGATCCAGCGTCTGCTCGTAGAGGCTAAGTCGAATGTTGCGGTGCTTAGGGCGCGTCATAGCTGTACGGGATATGTCAGTGGAAACCGTAGTGTGTGGGGAGACGTACAGATTTCGGAGAGGTGATCGAAGATAGGCCTTGAATACGAATTAAGCTCTTGAAAAATCGGTGAGAAAGAATAGAACCAACTGATTAGTTACTTCATCGATGAAGAAAGGATGGGAATAAAGCCTGGTATAGCCGGATCGGCGTCTCCAGTTAATTGTAAGAAGCTGCAGAAAGGTTAGTCGGTTTACGAATGAATGGCTGGAGCGCGACGTACTTCATAAAAGAGATCGGCTTTGTCTTGGCCAATTCCTTGTCTGGCCAGAAAGCCATTGTATGCTCGACGTGATCCCGTATTCTTGGCCTGAGTACGTTCAATGTGGAAGGACTTCATTATCCCAGGCTTGAAAATCTATGCCCAACATCACGGTTAGAACGATACTTTCTTAGCGATGGAGGGACAACGTACAGAAGATTCCTTGAGAGTTGCTAGCTCATAAAGGAGCACGCCGAGACTATAATAATCTGCTTTTAAGCCATAGATGGCCTTTTCTTGCTGGCGCTCTTGTGGATCTGCTGCATGATTCTTCAAGTATGCCAAGGGGCTGGCCCTCTGGACTTCGGGTGCCATGTATCCCAGGGTTCCGAGGAAGAGGTAAGCATACTTCTCCTCTGGATCAAGAGGTTCTCGTCGTTCGGAAACAAAGGCAAGGCCCAAGTCTGCAATCCGCAAATTACGTCGCCAGTCGATGAGGACGTTGTCAGGCTTGATATCACGGTGGATGATGCCAATGCTATGGAGATAGTTTATTCCTGCAGCCTGCGACGCATTTTAGATGGGTAAATTCAACAGTATCGAGAGAAAATCTCACCATCTGAGCGGCCCACAGCTGGAAATTCTCGAGGACTTCGTAGGCTGCAGGATCCTTGAACACCAGTAGTAGATCACCTTGGCAAACATCCTGCCGAGTTGAGTTAGTCTAAACCCGGTAAAGAGGGGCGAGGCGCTTACGAATATGTAGATACGAGCTCCAAGAACACGCTCATCTATGAACGCATCCAAAGGAAGAATGAAGTGTGCTGCCGCCTCTTCTTCTTCACCCTCCGACGGTCGAGACTGCAACAACCGTCTGTGCGCTCGAAGCTCCGGTAACGAGCTCATCAGCAGGTCCTCGTCAGCCTTAAAGGCAATCTTCACAAAGACAAGCGGACCGTCCCTGAATCTTGGAGTGGAAGTGAGCTGAGCGAAACTAGTGGCCCCTCCGGAACCGTGTTTGGCTTTGCGCAACCAAATGATTGTGAAATTTGGGTAGTCATCTGTGGCAGAAGGCATGTCGGACAAAAGTGAATCGACCGCCGTCCACGTGTAGTCGCGAAAAGCTGGTTCGGAGTGGCCTTGGGGCTGCGCAGGATGAGGTGCTGTTAAAAGGACCTTGGAGGCCGTGATAACAGGACGTCGCTTGGGTGTTGTTTTGTGAGCATCCTCGTCGACTGTCGACTCATCCCCGTCGTCGAGCTGTGGTTGCTTCCCCCGAGTTTTTGCAGCAGCGTTCTCTAGCTCGTGATTGGCGTTTGGTTGGAATAAGACGGCGGCATGCTTTCCGGCGAGCGATGTGAGGAGGAATACGCGCTTGAACGCGGCGATTTTACCAGGAGAGGTCGGAGGCGAGCATAACTGCTTCTTAGGTGTGGTGGGAAGAGGTGAAGGGGGGGACACTCGTGGCCTATCCGCCAGCAACGTCCTCTTCAACGCTTCGCAAATGTCAATGCCACCACAAAGGGAATCCGTTGGGGCAGGTGGAGGAGGAGGAGGGAAGAACACCCGTGGATGCTCTGTGAGTGCCTCGTTTAGACTTTTCTCGCAGTCGTCACGATTGTTGACCTCTCCATCAGAAGTGGCTAAGCCAGGGCTGGTGAAGACAATAGACTGGAGTGTGGCAGCCATTGCGAAGAGGGAGAGGCAAGGAGGCGAGGAGGGAAAGACCTGCTCGTGTTAGTCGAGGTTGAGGAGGGAGCTGTGCTGAGGTCAAACCGGACATTGAATGCTTGAAAACACTGGTGCTACCGAAGACATTCACGTCCAAAAATGGTCGGATGTCCGGGGTTCGCCACATTGGGACTACAATGAACAGTATTGTCCGCGTAGGCGCCGGAGTCACGCTCATCGCTCTTCCTCGCTCCTCAGCTGTTTTGAGCAAGATGCGCTTTCGTGTCAACCTTCTTTCGAAATTCCAGGTCCAACACGAGACATTCCAATACGCTGGGGGTACGGTACGCGAGAGGGAGAGCCGGGGTAGGTCTTTCAAATGGGCGGCCATTTCAGAAAAGAGCAGAGGAGAATCATGATTCAGAGTTGTTGCCAGTCTAGAGTCGGGAACAAGGCTTGCAAGAGGAAGGGCAGTAGTTAGGTGAATTGATGCGCCCACTGATGCGCCTGGCGCCACCGACGCGCTGCCAAATAGTGACAATTAAGAATTTCCTTTTGGCCGGGAATTGGTTGGGATAGAGCTCCTCTAGCACTATTATGCCTGAAATCGCCGTCGGTGCCCAGGTTTTCGACGTCGTATTCCATCCAAATCGGCCAATTGTCTACACTGGGCTGTTAACTGGGCATATCAAGGCTTTTTCGTACAACGACCAAGGCTCACCCCAATCCCTTTTCTCCTTGCGCCCGTCGAAGCGTTCATGTCGCGGATTATCCATTAACGGGGACGGTTCGATATTGTATGCAGTGGGAAAATCAAAGGCTCTGAGGTGGGTGGTTGTGCATCAAGCATTCAACAGGTTGACAAGAGCAAAATCCAGTGTCATAGACATTGCAACCCAGAGCATAGACATTCGGAGTGCAGCGCACGAGTAGGTGCTGGCATAGCAGTTGGCAGCCAGGAGTACATGTTGACGTCTGAAGCATTTTCCAGTTGTGCTATCAACCGTGTAAAAAGCTTGACGTCCTGGATGGTTGCGACTGGTGACGATGACGGCACGGTGAAAGTGAGTGTCCACCCGTCTCAATCCGCGATCGGTCGGACGCTTATCAATTATTGTTGCCCATTTTCTGAAGCTCTGGGATCCCAGGCAATGCGAAGCAGCAAAGACTTACACACAACATTTTGACTATATCTCCGATTTTCTATGGCTGCCCGACAAAAAGCAGCTCGTTTCAACGAGGTAAAGTTGTGATTTCTAAACACATCCGAGTCGGTCTTACACCCCTGATGCAGTGGAGACGGGACTCTTTCTGTGATGGATGTAAGGGCTAAGAAGCCTGAACCTATCGCGCACTCGGAGGATCAAGAGGATGAATTATTGTCCATCGCAGCTATCAAGGGGTAAGTATTGACGGAAATCGTCCCAGCACTCTGTCCAGGATAGCCCCAGGCCCGAGTAACTGTCCGCAGCAACGTCTACAAGGCGCTTCATCTGCATGAGGCTGGGACAATCCTATCTTTTCTGTCATCATCATCCTATCAGCGCCCAACTAACTTTACCATCTTTGTGTAGGCAATCAAAAATTTTAATTGGCACGCAGCTAGGCATAATTTCCGTTTTCAACCGTAATAAAGGGTGGGCAGATTGCGTGGACAGGATACCAGGGTTCGTTGTTTTTAGCCAAATTGAAACAATCTGCCCTGATTGCTCGAACTTCTAATCCACAGTCACCCTCTGTCCGTCGACGCSCTTTGCAATATCCCCGATGTTCCTGGAGTTGATGCCACCAGTACTGTACTCACAGGATCCTCGGATGGCTTCGTCAGAGCCGTTCAGATTCTCCCCACCAAGTTGCTTGGCGTTGTGGCTGACCATGGGGAATTCCCTGTAGAGCGCATTGCAGTCGGAGAAGGGGTGGGTCAGGCTGATGAAATGGAATTCGATTCAGCCAGGAGTGACAGGAGCGTGAAGCCGTCTGTGGATGCCGACGGTGAGGCAGAATCCGAGGAAGCTTTATCGCGACCAAAGAGGTGGTGGGTTGGCAGTGTTGGCCACGATGATACCCTTCGAATGACAGACTTGGAGGGCTTCTTCCGCGAGATTACGGAAGAAGCGATGTCCAAGGCGGCCCTCAATTCTGATGTTGACGACGAAGACAGCGAAGTGGAGTGGGATCTCAGCGGTGGGGAGGACGATGTTCAGACTGCCACATTACCCGAAGGCGATACTGAAACCAGTGATGAAGATGGAACAAAGACAAAAGACGACGAGAGCGAGGATGAGGAGGATGAGGACCAGGAAGATGAGGTAAAGGCTGTCAACAAGCGAAAGCGCTCAGAGAAGGATTCCATCAAGAAATCAAAAAAAGGCAAAAAGCAACAAGTTCCCATTGACCGCAGCTTCTTCGATGAACTATGACCAGGTTCTCTGTTTTGATGATTTCATTTTGTCCTTAATTCAATTCCGAGCTTCTCCCCTTTCTGATCAGTCCAGCATGTAGTGAGAACCGCCATGCGTCCGAGGGAACTCCTGACCGGCACATCGCCATGGACCCTTCTGCAATATGGCTTGGTTTCTTCTCGTGGGAGGGGCGTGTCTTTGGAAATGCAAGAGTATTATGGTATCTTCTGTAGATGGTAGAACGGAATTTATGGGCAAATGTTTGTTTTAGTCGAATCACATTCCGAATCCGGTATTCAAGGCTGTTGGTCGCGTCCTCCCGCAAACCGTTTCCTTCATCCTCTACGCACGCGTCGCTATCGACAATACAAGTCCAGGAAACATCCAGCATGGGCCACCTGAACCGAGCACCTCTGACATTACGAAAGGGGTTCGTGGACCCCACCACACGTGGCCACCCTGGTCGGATCATAGCGCCCTTCATAAGGTTGACCCTGCTGTCCTCCAGCACTCCCTCTTTCATCCCCAACGCCTACACCAGCCGAGGACTAGCTTTCTAGCGAGAAGATTATCTATACCTCAGTCGCCATGCTCAGTAGACGCCTTGTAGCCCACAGTTTGGCAAGGGGTCGTTCGGTGCGCGCCCTGTCCACAAGGGCGTCTGAAATCCTGTCAAAGTTTGGTATCAACGGAGCAGAAGAGCTTCAAGGGGTGTATGATGGTACATGGCGCGGTTCGGGGGAGGTAGTGTCATCGATCTGTCCAACAACTGGCGAGACACTTGCCAGAGTCAGGACCGCAACTCCACGAGAGGTTGAAGAGGCGTTGGCAAGGACTCGGGAGGCCTATGTTGAGTTCCGCAGTACGCACCCGTTCCGCTTCCCCATCTTTGATAGCAATTTTATTGACTGTTGTATTGCCCCCAAGATGTACCCGCTCCGAAACGCGGTGAGATCTTGAGGCAAATCCGAGAGGCTTTGGCTGCAAAGGTTCGTACTTACGACCACTGCCCGTGATGTCATGCGTCCAAAAAGCGGCCCTCATGCTTATGCGTTGCTATACAGCGTGACGACTTGGGAGCACTCGTCTCTCTGGAGATGGGTAAAATTCGAACAGAGGGTGTTGGTGAAGTGCAAGAATTTGTTGACATCGTACGCGACGTCTCCTGCAACCTCCTAAACGATAAATTGACAGCGCTTTGACAGTGTGATTATGCTGTCGGTTTGTCGAGGATGATGAATGGCAGGGTTGTTGCCTCCGAGCGACCAGGGCACTCTATTCTGGAAGGTGATTTAAATCTAAGATAACCTTTAACCCTTGTGTTCACTTGTTGCCACGCCTTCTGCAGTCCCAAATCCTTTAGGAGTTGTCGCCGTACTTTCTGCCTTCAACTTTCCCGTCGCAGTCTATGGTTGGTAAGTAATCTTTGACATCCAATGGTTTGGTCCCATTTTGACACTCCTGAAAAGGAACCTTGCTCTTTCGCTGGCGGCTGGTAACGCGACCATTTGGAAACCCTCACCGACAACCCCTCTGTGTTCCATCGCGGTCACCAGAATCATATCGCGCGTTTTCGAGGAAAATGGGATATCTGGAGCAGTGGCTAGTCTCGTCACTGGTGGGAAGGAAGCCGGAGAAGCACTCGTGGAGAGTCCTAGCGTGGAATTAGGTGAGTTTCTGATAAGTTTAATTTTGCCGTGTCTAATCCATTTTCCAGTTTCATTTACTGGAAGTGAAAGAGTTGGGCGAATTGTTGGCCAGGCAGTTGCTTCCCGTTTTGGGAAGGTGATACTCGAACTTGGAGGGAACAATGGTGCGAAGATTAGATTCTCTGTGACAGAAGTGATCTCACACCTGTTCGTTGACCGCAGCTTCCATTATTATGCCGGATGCGGATCTGTCTCTGGCTGTTCCAGCTGTTTTTTTCGGCGCAGTAGGGACGGCTGGCCAACGCTGCACCTCGACACGAAGGCTGTATCTTCACCGTGAGGTAGCCGACGAATTTTTGACGCAGTTGAAAACCTTGTACAGTTCCGTCGTTGCTGGTGATCCTCTGTCAAAGGATACGCTTCTCGGGCCGTTACACACAGGCAGTGCCTGTGATGTCTATGGTCAGGCTATCGAGAAGCTGCGATCTCTGGGTGCTGATATCATCACGGGTGGTGAGTGTTATCAGCGAGAAGAGTTGCGAAGTGGAAATTTCGTCAAACCTACGATTTCACTCCCTAAATCCGTGAATCCGAAGGACGATATATGGAGCACCGAGATATTTGCGCCAATCCTAAACGTTGCCATCTTTGATGAGCTCGAACAGGCAATCGAGTGGAACAATGCCGTTCCCCAGGGCTTGTCCAGCAGCCTCTGGACGAGGGATGTTCGTAATGTTGGGCGTTGGATCGGTCCATCTGGTTCCGATGCTGGAATTGTCAACGTACGTCGGCAAGAAGAGACGCGGGACAGGGCTGTCTGACCAAATTGCTTCCGAACGTTTCTAGGTAAACGTAGGCACCAGTGGTGCTGAGATTGGTGCTGCGTTTGGAGGAAACAAGGTTCGTAACTTCAATGTACCCTGCTTGTGATTAGCTAATTGATTTCACCCTTCTGCAGAGCACGGGCTGGTGAGTTCTGTTTTAAGCGATAAATGGCCGTGTATTCATCGTCGTTGAACCGCAGGGGTCGTGAATCTGGCGGCGACGCGTGGAAGCAATATGTTCGATGGAGTGCCTGCACCAGTACGTCCTGACTTGTTTTTTAGGTTGAGTGGCTAACGCGTCGTTGTTTCTAGTCAATTACAGCAACGCAGCTCCGTTGGCCCAAGGAGTCAGCTTTGCATCATAGAGCTTATACTTAGCGCACATTAGAATTTGATGTCAGTATCTACCTAGTGAAACGCGTGGAGGAAGAAGTGCCTTCATCACTCCTTGAGTTGAATTGGATAAGTGCACTCTTCCCAATGCTGTTCCCTTGTTTCATGAAGTCGTGTTCTTTGATCTAGTGAATCTCGATGCGTTGTGTGGGAAGAAGGATTGCGGGACCTATTGGGGAAGGCGGACTCTTCAAGTCTGGCGGTTGTTAGGGCGTCAGACATGTGGATCAGGGTGACAACATGTCTGCCTCGATAAATCGGTGGCCTCACCATCATTTCCCGAAAAACCTGACTGCGTCCGGGAAACCCAAACCCACCTTTAAATGCCGATACCTTGTTCGATTTAACAACCTTGGCACCCTGTATTACACCTCCAGATTGCCGCCACCATCTATATTCCGATCCTCCACTCTCTCCTCATCTCACCATGTCTACCCCGGATGACCTACCATGGCCCGAACTAGGGAACGTCTCTCGCGGGGCCACCAGAGGAAATCAAGGCCAGAAGGGTGTTCTGGGACAACCTGATCGCGACGGGCGATGTCTGCTTCAGCTACGCGTTCAGCCAGGCGTGCTCGCTGTTAAGCTGAATCGACAGTCCAGCGAGTGGTATCGCACCCTCGACAGCGAAGTAAATCGCGCTCTCAAGACCACCAAGACGTACTGGCGCAAGGCTCGACGACGGCAAGACTACGATGCACGGGCGGATCAGGATCACATGGAGCTGCACGAGTGGCTGCAGCAGCTGAAGGACAAGACGATGAGCCAGCTCGAGCTGTTGATGCAGAAGGGGGACATCCAAGGACCTCCCTATGTCATGCCAGAGGACATCGAGCTCACTTTTCTACGCAAGTTTATCGAGCGGCAGGCCGCCGGTATTCCCCATAATCCACGATTGCGCAACTCTTTCATCGCGGGAGAGCTACCCTCCTATAGCCATCGCGACCATTCAGTGGACTCTTACTCCCCCGAACCTTCCGACCAAGGTTTCACCGATCCCTCACATTCCCATTCATCAGGTTCGTGTGGGTTCGGCTCTTTCCTTATCGTTCGATCGCTGAGCCACTTTCCAGACCGACAGAATGACATCGCAGCCCACCTTTCAAATTCGCGCGCATCCGAATCCCCTTCACTATTGACAAACGAAGCTCTCGCCGCAGAGGCCAACTCCTCGAGTGGGTTCTCCGACATTTTCCCTTCGGCTATATACTAATGATTATCACAGAGCAGTCACTACACGCAGCGCGGATGGCGCTCCAGCGGGCACAAAAGGAAACTCAAGACTCATTTATGAGATATACCTCGTGTTTGGATTTGGAGAGGCAGGCCAGGCAGGCGGTTTTGATGGCAGAGAAACGAAGGGACGATATTGGTAGGTCTCCTCCTTATCACCAAGAGAGTACGATCTCATCCCTTGATGATTCCAGTGTCAGTGATTTTGCAGAGAAACACTGCGGTATTTGGCAAGTCGTGTGCACTGTCGAACCTTGGTCCAAACTCACATGTCAGTAGCAGAAAGTCGGTCTCGCAAGTCCTCGGTAGACGAGCAGCAACGGCATAGTCCCAATCGATATGGACTGAATGTGGGTAAATTTCATGTCATAGCGGACGGGGGCTAAGCGATTCCTTTTCTCCCAGCCGCAGCAGCACCCACACCAACCGCCACAAATGCCGCAAGTCGCACCTCAAGATATTCGTTCATTAGACACATTCCTCCAAACTCGTGTTCCTCAGGACCAAAAGCCGCAGATTCATTGGCCAGACGCAGAAGAGGCGTTGTATGCTAGTGATGGCACGCTGCACATCGAGGTAAGTTTCTTGAAATCATCCCTCTCCCTCTCCATATTTAAGTCCTTGAACATTAGGACCACACTTCAAGAGCTAGGAAGCACTCAAGAACGTGGGACCAATCGCCTCATGACCATTTGCAAGGTAATCCTTTTCCACTTTGGCGCAGTGTTTTGGAGTCTCATGCGTATTGTTTAGATCCTTATGCTCAATGCGAGGTTGGCCCCTACTTCCTTTGAAGACATGCTGCAACGATCTCACCGTCGTTTTAGGACATATCCGGCATGCCCCCTCGGAAACGCATGCACCACGGCATGATGCCTGAGTTTGGCGTAATGAATGCTGCATCCCTGCAGCCGCAGAATATGTCATTGCCGTCATGACTCGGAACCTTACCGTAGCTCGACATCCCCTCGCTACGATGACCTGTGACGAATCGGAAGCTGGAGGATCGACTGTACCTTCAGTATGTTTTTCTTTGTAACGGTATTTATGCTATACTCGATTGCGACGAGTACGATTCCCTTCACGGCCATACCACGCTACACACTCTACCCTCTGATATATTATAATCATAGATTCTAACACTACTACTAATATTATTTAGAATTCTCCGATACCCATAACTACCGACGCCGTTCTTCCTCATTGGATGAAATATGAATGAGCGTTGGTACGGATAGCTTTACGGCGATATTTGCACTTCGCATTCTGCCCAATCGAAGACAGTCCCCTAAAGTCCCTGACTTCCGGGTCTTACGGCCACCACCAAACTACGTACCAGAACGTAACGCCCTTGGTTCCGGCAGCTCAATCGTTGGAACACCTCAAAGTCATGAAATGTGCCTTGAGCACCTGCCGACTCTCCTCTGCCGCTTGTCCCTTTGCCAACTCGTATTCACATGTGCTTTGTTTTTCGAATCCCTTCACCTCTATCAAGGAAAGACCCGCTTTGTTCTCTTTCCGCGAGCGAAGAGAGGTCATAGAAACCATCAGCGGATTTCGCTAATTACTGACACGGGAGCTGAAGGGTGATGACAACAACCAATTCGAGATCGGTTGGCGCTCTTTTCAGGGTCTTTCACAGACATTGAGAACGTCAGCGTCAGCGCTCCCGACGCTGTCGATCGACACTCGGCTAACCGTCGCCAGGATGGCGAAAAAGTGTATCGGTTAAAACATTAACGAGTCAACATATCCATATTCCCGGCCTCATCCAGCCTCCTCTCCACTTTGTCATCCACACGCGCAGTGCACAATGGAACGCTTTCGAAATCTTCAAGTTCTTTCAAACGGAGCTGTGGCACGCCGCTGATTTGGTTTTCTTTCTTTTGGCTTTAGCGAGTCTTGATATAGCATGGCCTACACGTGTCTTATACTTCTAAGAGCGTCACTTTATAACAAAGGGGCGAACACTGCTTAACTTCGTCCTTCGTACTCGTCCATCGACAGACGCACCAACATCCTTCAAGCCATGGACTTTTCTAGTCAAGGTGAGCATGAAAGTAGTAATAAATTCTGGGCACCAGCACTGACGGCCGCGTTCTAATATCAGGAGGGCCGTACGGCTTTGAACAATTTGAACAACTCGTTATGGGCAGCGAACTTGGATTCGTATGCCAAGTATTACAGCAATACCTTTTCATGCTGGCTCCTGACAAGCGTCCCGTCTTCGTGGAGTGTATTAGCCGGACTCTCAATGAAGCCTTGAAGTCCCCGCTGCCATCACCCCCCGCTCCGTCTCCGACGAACGGACTCAAAGGCAGCAGTACGTTTGCGGCACGTCAAGCAAAATTTATTTTCGAGGAAGTGGATGATATCACCTGGCCTCACGAATGGATGGCAGAGTGTGTCACCGAATCACCTACAGACAATATCGCTTTCAGGACGATTCCGTGTAGGAACTGGATCAAGTACAAAGGAAAATGTCGGCTGGGTGACAAGTGTAAATTGTGAGTATTTTCCTTTCATCAATGTGTTCGTTTCTGACTTGTTTCTCCAGCATTCACGACCCGGACTTCATCTCAATTGATGTGAAGGAAACCGAGTTTCCAAGGTCCCCCGAACCCCATTGCTGGTCTTACATGCAAGGTACATGCTACAAAGGATCCCAATGCAAATATTATCACCCACCGGCCGCACATATGAAGATCTGTAAGCAGCGCTAGATTTTCTCAAGCGCGTTCGATTGTCGTTAAGCATTTCTTTCAGATCAGCGATACACCCCCTGCCGAGAGTGGGATGCTTGCATCCGTCCGGCATGTCCCTTTAGACATGCTCCTTCCGCTACTGTGACCCTGCAGGAACCTCAACTTCCCTCCTCACCGCCTTTCTTTGAAGAGAAGCCACCCTTCTACCGAACGCAAGGTCAAAGCCTAAAATGCGACCCCGCAGAGTTCTCCACTGGCCGGCATGGATCTGGGATGGCTCAGGCCTATCCCACGCAATCGTTCAACCCACTCTCACCGCTTGACCCAATTCGAGAGGAGTTCGGGTCGCTTCCTCCCACGACTAGTGGGGTCGCCGCTGGTCGGAGGAAGAGCATAGTCGGCCCTATCCAGCCCCAGCCCCAGCCCCGTTTCGCATTGTTCCCTGGACTCGACGCTCCCTTCGACCCCGATCCAGAACAGACGCACCTCCCGTCGACTTTGCGACCCAGGGGAAAGTCCTTTGACATTTCCTGGATGTTGTCTGCGAAGCGAGAGGGTGAAAATCCACTCACGAGGCTCGTTTAAGCCGTTCCGGGTGGTTTTTGGTTCGGATCTGATTCTTTCGTTCTAAAGTCTCAAGCCCAGTTCCTTTTTTTCGTTTCTGCTTTTACTCATGCGTGCTGTAATATTTCTTCGAAAGCCTGTTACAATGCTTATTTATTTACCTCGGTCCCCTTCTCTTTCCTTCTTTCCAACGTTAGCCGTCTTCGATTCGTTCGCTGTCATATCTGTATTGCTCAATCTCGTACTTATCTACTTGTATTAGATCCACCCGTCCCACGTTGCCTTTCACCCCCTGCCCATGACCTGGAATCGTCGTTGGCTCTCTCGTTCTTACATTGTCACACCGTTGTATTTATAGATCACTTTCAATGTCAACGACCAACTTTCCGACCTTCCGATGCCAATGCCTTCGCCGTGATCGTCGAAAGCAGCAGTGACAGAAGTAGCCCACATGTTACCCGGTACTGGACGAATTTGAGCAGCAGCCACTCATGATCACAGATGATCACTCGTGGAACATGGGACCATTGAAACTCGGGGTTCCCAAATTCGAATTCATTTTCAGCAGCCTCGAGGCGCTCAAGGAATGCGAGAAAACCCCGCTTCATTGTCAAGCATAGGGCAAGGGGATTTCAAAGATACTAAAGGGGAATTGAAGGTCTAGGTCCAGTAACTGACCATTCTGTGATCCAAATAGCCACACATGTCACAAAGCAAGGCATCAAAATCCAAAGATCACAGCGGGGGTACTGAGGGCGGTGGCACGCCGTCATACATACCTCGTCCCGCCCTGAAACAGACTGATTGGCACGATTTAAGCTCTACGAAGATTAGGTTAATCATGATGAATGATATGATATGGGTATGAGGAGATGGCACAGAGTCGCATGATTGTCGAAATGTCCCTTTCCTTTCTTTAGGCTAAATCAAGATGATTTTCGTTCTGTCCGAAGAAGGTGAAGACATCATAGCCTCGGTATGCCACCTTCCGACACTTGAAATGCCAAATTGCTGAAAACACTCGCCGCTTCGAAAGCTCGACAACAAGTACGGGTAGAGGCATGCGAATACAGGCTAGGCCTTCAGAGTGGTCATCATGGTAATCATTAACTCTGTCTCACTAAATCCCGTCGTAAGGGCGGCTTCGAAGCGATTAAATTCATGAATATACACTAGATCACGACAAGGGTCAAAGTTTAACTTCACCTAAATAGTACGACCCGTTCGCATACGGGTACTTCCCCTTAGCACCCAAGAAGATCATCCTTCCCGACGTCAGACAAAAGGTAAAGAATTCGATGTTTTTCTCTTCACGCAAGCGCACCAAGTGAGGCTGAATGTCGAACTCCTGATTCCTTGTCGTCGGGGAAAGGGTGATGTTCCAAAGCCGGGGAACGAGAGGGTCGTTCACATCGATGTTCGTTGACATGATGAGCGAGATGTCGGCGGGATTGGGGTTACGAAGGATCGAAAGCGCTGGCGTATACCAAACAATGTCTTTCGTCGCTCGGTTGAGTTCTGTTGAAGGGAGGGAAGCAAATGTCCGCTGCTCAGGATCGAACGTGAATACAGTGGGTCCATGGTAGATTATCTGAACGGATTAATCAGTTGAGAGGAACGTTGGACCAAAGATGGGTGCGTACAAATCCTGAATCGTCGTATCCTGGCAAGAGCAAGATATGGCCGTGACGGAGGACTAAAGCCTCTCCCATAGTACCCAAGTCAGGCACATGCTCTGGATATGCTTCATCCATAACGCTCCAGCGTACCTGGAGTCTCTGACGGCCATCCACAATTCGGCCAGGCACTATTTCCGCGATGCAGTACGACTTGGCATGGACCAAAGACATACTACCCTCGACTCTTTTTTGCACCTTCCCGCCAAAAAGGTACAGTTTGGAGTCATGAAAAATGGAAGTAGCCCCAACACGTGCCATGGGCGATCTATATCCAGGAGCTAGAAGAATATCCCCCCATTCTCTATTGTCCAGGTTGAGCCAATGGAGGGACGAGACGGCTAACCTCTCGTGGGCGAATGGGGAGTCGTCAGGTACTCTCCCGCCAAACATGAGCAGATATCGAGAGTCGCCTATCCTTGCGAAAGAGACGGACGCGAACTCTAGACGTGGAATCGGCTCCTCTAAGGTCTGTCCGCTGATACAGACGTATGTCATTGCGTCCTGCGTGTTATATGTGAGCCCGGTATCGACGGTCGAGTCCTCGTAAATGTTAAGAGAACGAGCTTACGCCAATATTAACGCTGGTTCGCGAAGCCCAATCGACAAGGCATAAAGCGACATTGCCATTTTCTCGATTGGTGCCATACACGACGATCTGGCCTCTCTGCTCATCCGAGAATGTCAGCATGCCTTCGTCGGGGTCAGGTAACTCTCCTAAGAGTAGATATGGAGAGATTTCTTTGACGGGTATATTGGGATTATCTGCAATGGCGGGAGTTCAGTAAGTATGCAAGTGGAGAGCTAGTTTAGGCCTCGCCTGTTCTTCCGGGGCTGACGGCAGCTCGAGGACTCCTCCGTGGCTGTTGTGGGCCTGCATTGGGAGTTGGATGCCCAGGACGGCGTGGTCGCTGAGAGGACGATGAAGCGACCTTGGGTGTTAGACTACGAGTCATCCAGCCTGATGATGATTCAGAGTGGACTCGCAGTGGACGTGGATGGAAAGCCCTTTGTTGGGCGTCAACGGAGAGTTTGGCGCCAACATTGGAACAAATTTCGAACAAACACCGGCAAGTCGCCGTCCGCCGCCTTCCTTCAGGGGTATGTTCTTCCAGAAATGTACCAAAATCTCCGAATATCTCCATATGCGACTGAATAAAGCCTCGTGTGCGGTCCATGGACCGTACAGTAGGGTCACCAGGTCAGTCCCATCGACAAAGCTTTCTGTCAGCTCTTCAGCTCTTGCCGAGTTCAAGAAATATGGTGACAAAAGGTGTCGGGGTCGACATCCGACAACGTACCTCCACAACGTTCAAACTCTTTCCACTATCTATACAACGGGGGGGAATCCTGTGCAGCGGCACCAGCCAATCACCAGATGAGCAGGGCGATGGCAAGTTTCTAGCTCTCTCGACGCGACTTTCACGAAAATTTTGGGATTTCGAGGAGCGCTCTCCATTGAAGGTTCGATATGTAAAGTTAATTGGAAACGTCCCTTGAGTAATGGCTCGAGCGCTGGCTGGGAATTGCACGTGGATGGTGTCAATGGGCGGTGCTCCCAAGTGCTCCGACTTCTTTGTGAACGAAAGGAAACACTGATTGCAAAAAAGGGGGTCTCTCTGCTAGTCATGATATGTGGATATTACTTGCCATCAGCGGCACCGCGGCAACTCCCTGCGCTGCAAGCAAAAGCCCAGGTTTTAGTGAATCTGCAACAAAGATCGTAGAACATAGAGAGAAAGAAGTGTCAGAAACAGTGTTTCCTAGCTTCCCTGCTGAGTCCTGGCCCTCTCCGAACATCGTAGGTGGCAATGCTTAGAGTCTTCGTCGATTTGTCTGTGGGCAGGTGTAATTTCAGCCTGAGAGACGGCCAGAAGCCCTGCATAGATCTCCAGGTGTACCCACAACATTTCCCTCCCGTGTCACATGTAGACGCTTCGCTCAACTCATTCTGCAAAAGCAAACCAGCCCACTCCATGATTGCCTTGCCTTGCCTTGCCTTGCGATAACTTTCGAAGTCCGCTGAATACTGGACCCCCAATGCTGGGACTCTGCCAAAATATTCAGAATATTCAAAACATAGAATAGAATGTATTTGGCAACGGCTGATGGCCTAGAGGAATATGCAATGACGGTTTACATAATGACCACACCAGCCACGGAAGATACAATATAGAGCTTGCCCCCGGTTCCCTCTCCTCCTCTCCTCTCTTTCCCATACCACCATCTTCGCTCCACACTCCCACATCGACAAGATTTGCGCATATAAAGCAAACAGATTTCGATAGCAGCATCGCAAAACACATCTAAAGCCAATGCGTGAGTGTTGAGGCCAGGCACAGACGTCCAGGGCACTCACGACGCTACCGACAGCGACAACATCCCATAGCACGATGAGCATCCGGTCATCGTTGAATAGCGCGATGTCGAGCACGACGCACTCGAATAACCCCGCGGCATTGTCACTGGCCGTGCACAACCTCGACAAGCTCGATGGCCTCGACCGTCTTCACCAAACCGAGCACCCAGCCTTCCGCCAGCCTCCTCCAGCGCCAACGATGGTCCACACAATGCAGAATATGATTCTTCAGCCGTCCACAGGACCCTTCCCATCGTTGCCTCCACCTCTTATTCACTCCAGGTCGCCGTACGCCAGGATTCCGCTCCCAGATATGTTGCCAAATTTGGAAGGTGGGCTCACCATCCACCGCATCCTTCACGACGCTCCCTCGTCGCCGCTACTGGGGTGGGACGTGCGCACACATCCCAACACCGTCATATGCGAGCTGACCGAGGGATCCTTCTTCGGACAATCGTACGATGAGCACCAACACCTAACAGGAGAGTGGCACAACGAACCTGCATCAACACCATGCCTGGATAGGATCTTCATCTACACCGACCTATTCCCAGACCAACCGATAGTCGCTCGACCAAGCGACTACAACTGTTCCTTCGTCACCATTGACGACGTCCTGGTCGCGGTACATCGAGCGATTCGGCGCGCACGCGTCGGGGATGGTGTTCCGTCCAAAACGGGAAGGGATATGTCGGGCGCTCGGAAGTTCGAGTCAGGTGATCACCAGCGCCAAAGTCGGGGGGCCGAGCCGGGCCGTCTGGTTGACCTGGGGTGGAGTCAATGGCAGTGGGGTGGGCTGGTGCCAGTGTGGGGGGAGGAGGGTTGGCGTCTCATCTTGCATTGAGGAAGGACCAGGTGAGTTCGATGTTGAATTCTGTCGATTGCGAGCAGGCGGATTGACGAATCGGGTTGGTTTCCAGACGGAAAGGAGCCACCAGAGAACCAGAAAAGCGCTGTTGCGAGGTCAGCTTGAAGCAAAGACGAAGAGGCGTGAGGGACGCACTGTATGAGTAGCAACAGGACTTTTTTATGACTCGTCATGATATACTATATGCCGAGTATCCATCTTTAGGGGCTATGGACATTGCAAGCGGACGAGAGGAGTATCCGAGGCTGGGACTTGGGGAAGATGAGCGCCCATGTATAACATATTACTAGTCTTCATCGATAATGTATGATACCCAGGTTGTGCACGAGCAGCGAAGGAGATGAGGAGACCATGGTGATGATGTTGATCCCGAAAAAGGCCAGCAAGTGGGTTGTGATGGGTGATGGGTTGAATCTCCGACTAAAGCGGGTAATGTGATTGGGCGAGGCTGACAGTGAGAGGATAGTAACCAGTAAAAGGACAAGGCGGCCAATCTCTCGTGAGCGACTGGGGAGTCGTCGGGTACACTTTCCGCCAAACGTGACCAGATACCGACAGTCGCCCACTCTGGCAAAAGGCACGAATGAGAACCCTAGACGAGGCAGCGGCTCCGTTTGCGGAGACATATGTCATTGCGTCCTGTGTATTGTATGTAGGCACGATATCGATGGTCTCCCCGTCAATGTTAGAGAGATAAGCTTACAGTGATATCAGCGCTGGTCCGCGAGGGCCAATCGACAAGACATAAAGCGACGTTGTCGTTGTCTGAATTAGTGCCATGCACGATCATCTGGCTTCTCTGGTCATCCGAGATTCCGGGAATGTCAGCATGCCTTTGCCAGGGCTAGGCAGCGCTCCTAAGAGTCAATGAAGAGATATTCCTTGACAAGTGTATTGGGACTATCTGCCATGATAGGAGTTCAGCAAGTATTCAAACGGAGAGCTAGCTTTAGGCCTCGCCTGTTCTTCCAGGGCTGACGGCAGCTCGAGGAATCCTCTGTGTTGGGCCTGCATTGGGAGTTCGATGCGCAGGACGGCGTTGTCGCTGGGAGGACGATAAAGCGACCTTGGGTGTTAGACTAAGAGTCATCTGGCTCGATGATTGACTTGAAGTGGACGCCAATGGATGTGGATCAAGACGGAAAGCCTTTGATTGGGCGCCAATGGAGAGTTTGGCGCCCAAACTGGAACAACCTCGAACAAACACCGGGCAGAGGTCGCCGTCGTTCAGGGTACGTCCTTCCAGCTATGTATCACAATCCGTATCTCCGCTAAATAACGCCTCATGTGTAGTCCCATCTATCCGGAGTCTCGTTGACGATGCTCTTTTTCGAATCTTCCCAAGTTCAAGCACCACGGTGACAAAGGGATCAGTCTAGTGTCGGTCGTCGATTCTCGACACCCGACAATGTACCTCAACGGCGTTCATACTTTTGCCCTATGCCCAGACAACAGATGGGAGATCCTGTGCAGCAGCGTCAGCCAATCATCAACTCAGTAGGACGATGGTGAGTTTCCAGCACCCTCGACATGGCTTTCACAAAAATTTTGGGATTTCAATGAGCGCTCTCCATTGAAGATTCAATATGTAAAGTTGATAGGAAACGGAATCTAAGCGATGGCTCGAGCGCCGGATGGGAAGTATCTGCGTTTGTGGAAGTAGGCAGTGCAATCGCGGTAAAGAACATACGTTCCGTTCTGAACGCGGCTGAACTGGTTCGAACTTGAACTTGACTGAAGGATAGAGTTCAAGTCCGGTTCGGAAAATTGATGGAGGATAGCCTAAGCCTTTTATTTGTCGATTGTGCTCTGATCATCCCCATCCCATTCTGCAGCGGTCTCGCTGGCTCCACACGCAGCAGATACAGGCAAAGGAATGGTCATATGCGAGAGATATCGCCTTCAAACCCTCTTTCTTCTGGACTTTTCTACTTCTTTATCAAGAGTGTTCTACAGTCAAGGGTGTTCGATCCTGTCTGGAACTGAACCGGGGTTTGATTGCAGAGGTAGGGTTCGGAATTCGTCTGAACCGAACCGCCGGAAACGAATGGAGTAAACGGGTGAACGCGACCCGCCGAATCGTATATGAGTTCGACCCCCCTTCATCTTCCCCCCCACCCTCTCTTTCTCCCGTACCACCATCTTCACCCTGAGCTTCTGCGTCGACAACGCTTGCCCAGACAACGCAAATAGACTTCGATTGAGGTATCCAAGGCCACATCTAAAGCCATTGTGTGAGTAGTGTCGAGTCGGATGTCCAGGACACTCACGACCTCACGACGCTACCAACGGCGACAGCACCCCAAAGCACGATGAGCATGCGACTGTCACCGAGTAGCTCGATGTCGAGCWCGACGCATTCAAGCATCCTCCCGACGTCGTCATGGTCTGTATGCGACCTCGACGAGTTCGACGACATCGCTCGCCTTCACCACCCAGTGCACCCCGTCGTCCGCCAGCCTCCTCCAACGCCAACAGCAGTCTGCACATCGCAGCACATGCTTCTACGACCGTCCACATTGCCCTTTCCGTCGTCGCCGCCGCCTCTTAGGCTCAGGTCACTGCACGCAACGATTGCACTCCCAGATGTATTGCCAAATTTGGAAGGTGACCTGAGCGTCCATCGCATCCTTCACGGCTCTCCCTCGCCATTGCTACTTCGATGGGACGTGCGCATGGATCCCAGCGCCGCCAAATGCAAGCTGGACAGGTGCTCCATTCCCCAACAACCCGACGAACAGCGACCACGACAATGGCACGACCAACCCGCCTCCACACCTTCCCTCGACAGAATCTTCATCTACACCGACGCATTACCAGGCCAGCTGATCGTCGCTCGACCGAACGGTGACTACAATGGTTCCGTCGTCACCATTTACGACGTCCTGGTCGCTGTGTATCGAGCGGTTCAGCACGCACGCGTCGAAGACGGTGCACGACCGGAAAAGGAAACGGATATTTTGGGCGCTCAGAGGGTCCAGTCAGGTGATCTTGAGCGCCAAAGAAAGGGGGCCGAGCCGGACCGTCGAGTGACCTGGAGCCGATGGAAGTGGGGCGGCCTGGTGCCTGCGACGAANGGGGGAGGAGGGTTGGAAGCTCATCTTGAAATGAGAAAGAATTCAGGTGAGGTCGATCTGACAATTGTCGAGAGTGAGCAGTCTGATTGACGAGGGCGTCGGGTTTCAGGAAGGAGCCATCAGAGAGCCATCAGAGAGCCAGGAAAAGCGCTGCTGTAAAGGTCAGCTTGAAGCCAAGACGACGAGGCGTGAGAGGCGCACTGTAGGAGTCGCAATGAGACTTTTTTATCACCACCACGATTCACTCTATGTCGAGTATGCATCTATAGGGGCTATGGACCTTGCTAGCGGACGAGAGGAATACCCGGGGCTAGGAATTGGGGACGATGGGCGCCCATGTAAACATATTTCTAGTTTTCGACGATGATGTATGATTCTGGGTTATGCACGAGCGGTGAAGGAGATGAGGAGGACATGGTTGAAGGTGATCGCGAAAACAGCCCAGCAACTCGTTGATTGCTGATGGGTTGAATCTCCGACTGAAACGGGCGAATGTGCCTCGTGGCTGGTAACTCGCGAGCGCAGAGAAAGAGACT